>WNGS01003685.1:0-10231 GCA_020271785.1 Procambarus virginalis
TATATATATATATAGTATACATACACTATATCTATATACTATATATATAATGATATATATATATAATATATATATATATAATTATATATATATAATATATTAATATATATATATATATAATAAGGTTCCTCACCTCACTATTGTTCGTTACCTCAGTCTTACAACCTCAGTCTTCCCGCTACCTCAATGCTTGCGCGTATGTGCCTGCCTGTGTGTGTGTGTGTGTCATGGGCCCTGTGTGTGTGTGTACATGGGCACGCCTGTGTGTGTGGTGCACACATGACAGTTTAAAATCACATGAGGTTACCTGACCGTTCGCAGCACTTGGTACAGTGGGATCGTGGGAGTGATCTGTGTACACACACTCCTCTCTCTCTTCCTCCATGAAAGTATTCACGTTTCAAGAGCCGGCAGCCACCACGTTCCCAGCAATCTCAGGGGAACACAAGAGCTGGTGATCCCACCCTCGATCACAATATCCACTCAAATCTACAGCGATATGTGAGAGAGAGAGAGAGAGAGAGATGAGATGAGAGAGAGAGAGAGAGAGAGAGAAGGAGGAGAGAGAGATGAGAGGTGAGAGGAGAGAGAGAGGGAGTAGTGAGTGATGTGTGTGGTGGTGTGAGTGTGTGTGTGTGTGTGTGTCACATAAGACAGTGAACATTTGGGAAGGTAACAAATCTACCACAAGAGGACGGTGGATGCCTGACAATCTGACACCTGTCACTAGGTGGGGGGGGGGGAGGCAGTAGATGCCTCACAAACCAACACACCTGTCACTAGGGGGGGGGGGAGGCAGTAGATGCCTCACAAACCAACACACCTGTCACTAGGGGGGGGGAGCAGTAGATGCCTCACAAACCAAACACCTGTCACTGGGGGGGGGAGGCAGTAGATGCCTCACAAACCAACACACCTGTCACTAGGGGGAGGGGGCAAGGCAGTAGATGCCTCACAAACCAACACACCTGTCACTAGGGGGGGGGGGAAGGCAGTAGATGCCTCACAAACCAACACACCTGTCACTAGGGGGAGGGGCAAGGCAGTAGATGCCTCACAAACCAACACACCTGTCACTAGAAGGGACCACACATGACTGCGGCATAATTTAACACACTCTGAAGCTGTACAGTACGCTGGTGAATTATTGACCAAAACCTAGCAGCTTCCCCAACCCATAAAAATTAATAGGGGCAATTAGTATTCAAAACTGCCAGCAGGGACCTATCAAACTAAAACCCAACAACACGCTGGAGGGCTCCCCACACCAACCATACGCACAGCCAATCATTGGTTGGTCCCCAAACATGCAGATAACGGTCCTAAAGCCAAACAACTAATACCAAACACCTTAAGGCAATTTTTTTCTTTTTAAATGTTAAATTATAATCTGGGAACGAGACCTCCGATAATAATTAACGAATGGGGCAAAAATAATGTTAAGTGCTTAAGAATGAATATATATCTTAAGCACTTGCCATTATTTTTGTCTCATTATTGTGCCCCATTATTGTGTTTACATACACTCCCAGGTGTGTAAACATTCCCAGGTGTGTAAACATTCCCAGGTGTGTAAACATTGCCGGAAGTGTAAACATTCCCGGAAGTGTAAACATTGCCGGAGGTCTAAACATTGCCGGAGAGTCAACAAAGGAGGTGGAGGCCTATGCCATCCTTGACCTCAACAGGACACATCATGGCGCCTCACATCAAACTTCCCAGGAGAAGTCCCACCTCCTTACCGTAAACATGGAGAGAAGACTATCCTGTCAGGACTCAAACCTCCTATCAGAAAGAAAAAAAATAAGCCATGACTGTCTTCTATATCCCTTAGTGCATATTCATATAATGCTTCAGAGGATTTCGTATCTCCAAGCAGCATCGGATGCCTTCTCCGAGTCCTTAAAGGCAGGTACAGGATGCTGCCTGAAAGCAGAGCTCACACCTTGAGATTGCAGCATAATGCTGGGATCAGCTGTGGAGCGCATGCTCCCGCAATCCGCACTGGGATTGGGAGAGGGATTCATTTTTCCCAGATGTCAGATAAGTCTGGGATTACCATATTTTGCAAGAACTTGCGTAGGCAAGACATCAGAACGACTTGGCGGAAGTTAGAGCGATCGGTCTGATCTTTCACTGGTTTCAGGCAAGGAAGAAGAGCAGGATGGAGGAGGAGGCAGGAGGAGGAAGAGCAGGAGGAGGAGGAAGAGGCAGGAGGAGGAGGAAGAGGCAGGAGGAGGAGGAAGAGGCAGGAGGAGGAGGAAGAGGCAGGAGGAGGAGGAAGAGGCAGGAGAGAAGGAAGAGGCAGGAGGAAGCAGGAGGAGCGCACATGTGACACAGTAGAGCCTCACCTGGAGCCTCGGCGAGAGGGGAGTATCGGGGGCGGAGGAGAAGAAGAACCTGGAGAAGTCCGGAAACTGGCGGGGAACGCGGCCACTGTCCTTCCCTTCCCCCGCCGTCACCGTCGCCGCGCCGCTGCCTCGCCAGCTGCGGGGTTGTCGTGCAGGCCGTCCCTCTTCACTCGCCGCCTCTCCACCTGCTGCTCCGCCCACATCACCTGCAGGGACACCGTCACCAGGTTTAACATAGATCACATATACCTGTGGTTGCAGAAGTAACAAAACACGACTGCAATAGATAAATCAGAATATTGCTAACTACAGAGGAATGCAATTTAAGTTGAAGCCTAATATGATTCAAGATTCAAAATACGCAAGGGAAGCAACAGGGTTTGTCGAACTTTAAATATTTTTCTCGACAACTCATCCATTTGGTTAAAGATGAAGAACTTGTTTGTTAGTACTGGAGAGACTGTGAAGGTTCACCTTACCGAAGAGTTGATCACCCAGAGGGAAGGTCTTCACGATATGTCTTTCATAATATGACATTATAATCTAAATTTGTTCTTATAATACAATATAAATATATATAACTAAATATATTACACAGCCTCATGTCCCAAGGTAAAAAAAAAAAAGTTTTGAAACCTTGATTAAAAATGTCTGCCGTGAAAATAAATCAAGATTTCTTCAATTTAAATCAAGAAAATTGTGCAAGATTTCCGACACATAACCTTGGCCAGTACACAGGTACTGACCAAGGTTATGTGTAATTCATTAATTTCTCATTTTTCCAAGGACCTCTGAAGGATAGTCCTCCTCGTATGCAACATTATGTCTGTTAAGCAGACCTGAGGGGAAATTGCATGAATTACCAGTAACAAGATCACTACACCAGTCACCAGCAGGCTGTGATGAACGCAAGGCAGGTAACTAGTATCTTTGAGGTCAGTCATGTCTCATCTCTTACGGTATTCCTTGATAAAATATATTTATTTTAATTCACTTAAGAGACAAACTAAATAATTTAGGATACGCTTAATTTTGCCGCACGCGACTTTAAAATCCGGCACACTGACGTACTGGTAATTCCAGACAAGAAATACTTGTAATTATTGGGAATTTCCAGCAAGATATATCCTTGATTTGAGAGGAGGTCTGCTCCCTGAAACAACAAGTTGAGAGTTGATGGTGATCTTGCGTGTTGGAAGATTCTGCGGCACGTGGCCCTAAGCCACACGCCATTTTTTAACACTATATGACCAAATTTCAAATCGTACGGAAACTCCGCGTACACTTTATGGTGTTAAGATTATGGGTTTTGCAGTAATGTTGGTAAGCAACCTGTCGGCAAGGATGAGATCCGCTCAAGGGAATGGAGTGGGAATGACAACATAACCAGTGCTATTGTCTATTCTCTTTCCATGGTTTGGTTAGGTTAAGGATAGGTTAGGTTAAGGATAGGTTAGGTTAAGGATAGGTTAGGTTAAGGATAGGTAAGGTTAAGGATAGGTAAGGTTAGGTTAAGGATAGGTTAGGTTAAGGATAGGTTAGGTTAAGGATAGGTTAGGTTAAGGATAGGTTAGGTTAAGGATAGGTTAGGTTAAGGATAGGTTAGGTTAAGGATAGGTTAGGTTAAGGATAGGTTAGGTTAAGGATAGGTTAGGTTAAGGATAGGTTAGGTTAAGGATAGGTTAGGTTAAGGATAGGTTAGGTTAAGGATAGGTTAGGTTAAGGATAGGTTAGGTTAAGGTTAGGTTAAGGTTAGGTTAAGGTTAGGTTAGGTTAAGGTTAGGTTAGGTTAAGGTTAGGTTAGGTTAAGGTTAGGTTAGGTTAAGGTTAGGTTAAGGTTAGGTTAGGTTAAGGTTAGGTTAGGTTAAGGTTACTTTAGGTTAAGGTAACTTTAAGTTAGGTTTCATTACGCTAATACGATATATTATTGACGATAATATGAAATATGGAATTCGAAAGCTATTTCAGTGTTCCCTTGAATTCCGTTTACAGAAAACCATATTCTTCAAATAAAACGTTTTCAGCATACACTTTTTATATAATAAACCAAACATTTATCAAGCAGCCCCTTGACTTGGCATAGTGTCAAGGTATCGTGTCAAGGCATCATGTCAAGGCAAGTCAGCACGGTACTTGACATGGTGGACGACGGTGCTAAATTGTAACTGTATTAGCCTCGCTAGTTTAGTTGGGTTGGTCACTTGTGAACAGGTAACCCTTCAAGACACTGGCCAAATCAAGCAAGCGGCGGTGATGAATGACAGTGAAGAATGAAGAGTCTAATATCACACGTACGAGAGACGTTGCTGCGCTGCTAACTTGTGTTCCAGGGGGTCAGATTCACGAACGCACTTAGGCAAACACTTAAAAACCTGTACATCTTATCTCAATCTTTGGCGGCTTTGTTTCCAATCAGTAAACAGTTAATGAGCTCCGAAGCACCAGGAGGCTGTTTATAACAATAACAACAGTTGAATGGGAAGTTTCATGCTTGTAAACTGTTTAATAAATGTAAGCAAAGCCGTCAAAGATTGGGGAAAGATATACACGTTCGTAAGTGCTTGCGTAACTGCTTCGTGAATCTGGCCCCAGAGCGCCTGGATCACTTTCAAGACACGAAATATACCTGAAACGCTCGCAAAAGGTTGGGAGTTTATATGCACACACCCGGCCTCATCAACGGTGGCCCAAACGCTCATTAACCCAGCCATCAAACCCCTATAGTTTATGAATGAAAAATACTTGACACACAACTCATGACTTGTATTTTGCTCAACTTGTACTCAGGTCAAGCTTGTTAAAGCGGCTGCCGTTTCCCCAAGACACAATCATCAATTGTTAACATACTGTGTATTAAAAATAAGTTTGGTCTCGAATGTAATTTCATATTATCTATTTAAATTCTATATATAGTTAGCCGTAGGTGATTAGGTTTTGTATGCGACACACACAGGTGATTAGGTTTTGTATGCGATTATTTGTATTTGAAGTACGTGTGTGAAGCATTTATAGAATTGTGGTTCGAACAAGAGGACGTGAGGGAAGCACTTGTTCCGGAAGTGTTCGAACGTCATCAGTTGTGAGTCGTACGTAAACCAGCTTTTCATTCATAAACAGGGGGTTTGACGGCTGGATAAACGAGCTTGGCTCTTTGCGAGGACGGGCTGCCCCCACCAGTGTGTGACGGGGCTGGCCTGCACTGTAATGGTGTATACAGATTCACTATAGCTTGCTCTTTCGTCCTCATCTCCCTTGCCACGATGCAAGGGTGATGTCCCTTGATGTCCCAAGGGTGACGATGATGTCTGATTACACCTCTGACCTTCGTCTTTGGGATTAAGGATCAACTTGTATTTTGAACTTTGTTATTTCGATGTCTGAGTGGTTGAGTTGTCATTCGTGTTAAGATTTTGTTTGATGTTAATGACATTCATATATTACGTGTACAAAACAGTTGTATTGCAGGTGTTAAAGTTTGTTTTGTTTTATTAAATTAACTTTTGTTTTAACTTTTGCTTTTTTTGTTTACTTTAAACCTGTTTCCCCATAATCACATTGAAGTTAAATATGACTTTTTGTTTGTGTTAAGTAAGCAGACCATCAGCTGGGTATAACCGCGGTATCTTTATTTAACGTAACCATATACATACATATATGTATAAGTGTGTATTACAAATTTGGTGGTGTGGGCCCCCATACCCACCCCATACGCTGGTATGCCCCCCCCCTTTCCTTGCTTCACAAGATTGTTACTTGCTAAGCTAAAAGAACTATAGAGTTCAATCCCCAAGCCACTGCTAGCGTCTCTCAAGAGGTAAACCTCTGTGTAGGAGTGAGTGTGTGTGAGGTAGGAGCGAGCGAGGAGTGCCAGTAATGAGGATCAGGGTGGTGCCAAAGGGTGCCAGGTCGAGGGGCCAAGTCGGCACTTGACGGCGTCTGCGGACACCTGTTCTCTCACCTGCTTCATTACCAGCAGGATAATTGGTTCCCAGGCCGCCTCTCTCTCGACACCTCGCGTCTGTGTGTTCTCACTCCCCTGTGTGTGTATTGTCTATTAAATTCGTTAGGTTAGGGTGAGATGGATCAGGTTGTACTAGAGTAGCAGTGATGTAGAGGTACTACATGGTTTTCTCAGGTCTCGTCTCTAATCCATATATCAGCAGACAACACCCAACACAAGCGTATAGATCAGTCATATTAACACAACACGTCAAGTCTAGGAGTGGGAGGTTAGTAGTCAGCAGCCTCACGCTACATGGTATAAGGGATGGCTTTAGAACTGGAATACNTTTACCATACCTAAATATCTCGAATTTATCACTGTTAAATATCGTGTTATATTTTTTTGCCCAACAGAAGACTCCTGATATCACCTTGCAGTTTGTCAACGTTGTCTTCCAAAGTCATTTTCATACTGATTTGTGTATCATCCACAAAGGATGACAGGAAGTTGTGACTTATAACGTTGTCTATATCTTATATGAGAATGGGAAAAAGCAATGATTGTGTAGTGAAGGTAAATTTGTTTTATGTGCTTCTGGCATCTCGCCTATTTCCAAGGCCTTTTCTCCAAGCTGCACCGAGTGCTCGCGCTACCGGTACTCAGCATTTCTTTATAAATACGGAACTCCAAGAGTCGGGACTCGTTGGAACATACGTGACATTTGGCCAATTTCTCTTTCAAAGTCTGCTGTGCTCGTGTTAATATCAGTTGTATTATCAGAGAGTCTTGCGACATCATTCGTAAACAAGCTGTGGAGATCTTCGACTTTCATGTTGCTCATTGGGGGGCTAAATATGGCCTCATGGTGGTCTTATAGCGTTTCGCCAAGGTCTTTGTCGTCCTCAGTGTATGAATCCTCTCTTATAAGTCTTAGTCCAATACTGGTGAAGGTTTTTTTAATTTGATTTCCCATGTGTGATTACATATATTTAGGATTTTTGTCTTGATTCGTTTTCTATTGCAACTGCATTTCCTATCATACCATAACGACAATAATAACTTGAAAATTATGAAGGCAAACCATTTCAGTTCTGTATTGTAACATTCCATTTTAGGGGGCATGACCGCTGAGTGGACGGGATTCGAAGTCCTGAGGTTCCGGGTTTGATTCCCGGTGGAGGTGGAAAGAAATGGCCAGTGTCTTTCACCCTGATGCCCCTGTTGACCTAGCAGTAAATAGGTACCTGGGAGCTAGATAGCTGCTACGAGCTGCTTCCTGGGGGATGTGTAACAAAAAGAAAAGAGGCCTGGTCGAGGACCGGGCCGCGGGGACGCTAAGCCCCGAAATCAGCCCACCTCCCCACAGTCCCAGCCCACCTCCCCACAGTCCCAGCCCACCACCCCACAGTCCCAGCCCACCACCCCACAGTCCCAGCCCACCACCCCACAGTCCCAGCCCACCTCCCCACAGTCCCAGCCCACCACCCCACAGTCCCAGCCCACAGTCCCAGCCCACCTCCCACAGTCCCAGCCCACCTCCCCACAGTCCCAGCCCACCTCCCACCGTCCCAGCCCACCACCCACAGCAATCCTGGCCGCCCCATCCCAGACCCACCACCATTTTCTCACCAACTTATCTGCTGTCGCCGACTTCCTCTGCGTCTGGCAATTGGTCAATAAATTGGATGTGTGTTGTTGTGCAGTGTTGCTTCACGACCCCCCAGTGTTGCTTCACGAACCCCCAGTGTTGCTTCACGACCCCCCAGTGTTGCTTCACGACCCCCAGTGTTGCTTCACGACCCCCAGTGTTGCCTCACGACCCCCCAGTGTTGCTTCACGACCCCCAGTGTTGCTTCACGACCCCCCAGTGTTGCTTCACGACCCCCCAGTGTTGCTTCACGACCCCCCAGTGTTGCTTCACGACCCCCCAGTGTTGCTTCACGACCCCCCAGTGTTGCTTCACGACCCCCCAGTGTTGCTTCACGACCCCCAGTGTTGCTTCACGACCCCCCAGTGTTGCTTCACGACCCCCAGTGTTGCTTCACGACCCCCAGTGTTGCTTCACGACCCCCCCAGTGTTGCTTCACGACCCCCCAGTGTTGCTTCACGACCCCCCCAGTGTTGCTTCACGACCCCCAAGTGTTGCTTCACGACCCCCCAGTGTTGCTTCACGACCCCCCAGTGTTGCTTCACGACCCCCAGTGTTGCTTCACGACCCCCCCAGTGTTGCTTCACGACCCCCCAGTGTTGCTTCACGACCCCCCAGTGTTGCTTCACGACCCCCCAGTGTTGCTTCACGACCCCCCAGTGTTGCTTCACGACCCCCCAGTGTTGCTTCACGACCTCCAGTGTTGCTTCACGACCCCCCAGTGTTGCCTCACGACCCCCCAGTGTTGCCTCACGACCCCCCAGTGTTGCTTCACGACCCCCAGTGTTGCTTCACGAACCCCCAGTGTTGCTTCACGAACCCCCAGTGTTGCTTCACGACCCCCAGTGTTGCTTCACGAACCCCCAGTGTTGCCTCACGACCCCCCAGTGTTGCTTCACGACCCCCCAGTGTTGCCTCACGACCCCCCAGTGTTGCCTCACGACCCCCCAGTGTTGCCTCACGACCCCCCAGTGTTGCCTCACGACCCCCCAGTGTTGCTTCACGACCCCCCAGTGTTGCCTCACGACCCCCCAGTGTTGCCTCACGACCTCCAGTGTTGCTTCACGACCCCCCAGTGTTGCCTCACGACCCCCCAGTGTTGCCTCACGACCCCCCAGTGTTGCCTCACGACCCCCAGTGTTGCCTCACGACCCCCCAGTGTTGCCCAAATACAAAGTCTGCCTGTGTACCCATCGGTTATACTTATCAACTGGTGCCTGCAGGGTCGAGCTCCAGCTCCTATCCCCCACCCCGCCATTGCAACTGTCGACCGTCAAATGCAATGACCATCTACAACTTTCTAATCGCATTTACTACTTCCTCATCGAGTTCATTCCACTTCTTCTATTTTTATGCTAAACAAGTATAGCAGTCCATTCCTGGGGGCTGTGTCTCTTACTTCCATTCATATACCCCTTCGTTATACTCTTATTAATCGTATTTCATCTTACCCTCCTCTCAGTTGGCCTAGGAATTTTATATAGTTCATATATATTATATGAACTATTTTCTTATTCTTTATCCCGTGTAGCTGTGGGACCCGCCTCCTCGCTAGCGTGGCCACCTTATGGCACACGTTTGTGCTCAGGGTCAGGCTTGGTCGGCGGGGCAAGCGTGCACACAGTAGTGACTGGTTGTAAAAACAATTGGCGGATCATGCTCTGGGTAAAACACGTGGCGTTGCATACCCTGTAATTGGTTCCAGTACTACTTAATCCCAGCATAAACAGCATTACTCCTTGAGATTGGGGAAGCTGTAGGTCTCAGGGTTGCAGACCATTCTCACACAGTTTATAATGTCTGGAATATATTAACTCATCACTAATGTCTCTGCCCTCCCCCACTTCTCTTCGCCTCACTCCCCTCCCAGCGGTGGTATCCCCCCCCCGCCCCGCTCGTCCGATAGACTGTGATAGACTGCGATAGACAGGGTGAACACACGAGCCTTCAACATCAGGAGCCTTCCACTCCTTCCTCCTGGACAGTAGGGTCTAAAACCTTGTACCGCTATCATGACGTTCTTGTGTCGTCATCATACCTACTGGACTCGTCCGCCACTCACACCTCACCACTCACACCTCACCTCACCTCACCTCACCACGAGCTCACTCACTTTAAGTAATCATGTCACACCCCGTCACCAGATGTCACAGATATTTGTAACACTGATCTGCCCGTGCGTGGAACAGGCTCCGGGGCGATGATTGGGTCGCTTTTCATTCTTTTTGATCAGGATTTCTCCAATATTCAATCTCTCACAATCCAGAGCCATCAAGACGACCCTTCAAC
>WNGS01003686.1:0-19188 GCA_020271785.1 Procambarus virginalis
GGAGTACTAACAAACTAAAGCACAAAGGTGTACTAGCACTCTACAGGACCCAGGTGTACTAACACTCTACAGGACACAGGTATACTAACACTCTACAATGCCAGGTGTAATAACACTCTACAGGTCCCAGGTGTACTAACACTCTACACAGTACCCAGGTGTACTAAACAATATACAGGACCCAGGTGAACTAAAAATCTACTGGACCCAGGTGTACTAACACACTACAGGACCTGGTGTACTAACACACTACAGGGCCCAGGTGTACTAACACTACAGGACCCCAAGTGCACTAACACTCTACAAGACCCAGGTGTACTAACACATTTCAAGACCCAGGTGTACTAACACACTACAGATTCCAGGTGTACTAACACTCTACAGGACCCAGGTGTACTAACACAATGCAGGACCCAAGGTGAACTAACACTCTACATGACCCAAGTGTACCATCACACTACAGGACCTAGGTGTACTAACACACTACTGGACCCAGGTGTGCTAACACACTACTGGACCCAGTTGTGCTAACACTCTACTGGACCCAGGTATACTAACACTCTACTGGACACAGTTGTACTAACACTCTACAAGACCCAGGTGTACTAACACTCTACAAGGCCCAGGTGTACTAACACTCTACAGGACCACAGGTGTATTAACACACACTACAGGACCCAGGTGTATTAACACTACAGGACCCAGGTGTACTAACACTACAGGACCTAGGTGTACTAACACATTACAATACCCAGGTGAACTAACCCAATACAGGACCCAGGTGTACTAACACACTACAGCACCAAGGTGTACTAACACTCTATACGACCCAGGTGTACTAACACTCTACAGGACCCAGGTGTACTAACTATCTAAAGGACCCAAGTGTACTAACACACTATGGACCCAGGTGTACTAATACACTACAGTACCCAGGTGTACTAATACACTAAAAGACCCAGGTGTACTAACACTCTACAGGACCCAGGTGTACTAACACTCTACAGTACCCAGGTGTACTAACACACTACAGGACCCAGGTGTACTAACACTACAGGACCCAGGAGTACTAACACTACAGGACCCAGGTGTATTAACACTACAGGACACAGGTTTACTAACACACTACAGGACCCAGGTGTACTAACACTCTACAGGACCCAGGTGTACTAACACATATTCGGATCCAGGTGTACTAAAACTCGTCAAGACCCAGGTGTACTAACACTCTACAGGATTCCAGGTGTACTAACACATATTCGGATCCAGGTGTACTAACACTCGGCAAGACCCAGGTGTACTAACACTCTACAGGATTCCAGGTGTACTAACTATCTAAAGGACCCAAGTGTACTAACACACTATGTACCCAGGTGTACTAATATACTAGAGTAACCAGGAGTACTAACACACTACAGGACCCAGGTGTACTAAAACTTTAGGACCCCAGATGTACTAACACTCTACAAGACCCAGGTGTACTAACACACTAAAGGACCCAGGTGTACTAACACACTACAGGACCCAGGAGTACTAAGACACTATAGGACCCAGGTGTACTAACACAATACAGGACCCAGGTGTACTAACAATTTAGAAGACCCAGGTGTACTAGCACACTACAGTACCCAGGTGTACTAACACACTACAGGACCAGGTGTACTAACACAGTACTGGACCCATGTGTACTCACTCTCTGCAGGACCCAGGTGTGCTAACACACTACAGGACCCAGGTGTACTAACACACTACAGGACCCTGGTGTACTAACACTCTACAGGACCCAGGTGTACTCACTCTCTGCAGGACCCAGGTGTGGTAACACACTACAGGACCCAGGTGTACTAACACATATTCGGACCCAGGTGTACTAACACTCCACAAGACCCAGGTGTACTAACACACTACAGTACCCAGGTGTACTAACACTCTACAGGACCCCAGGTGTACTAACTATCTAAAGGACCCAAGTGTACTAACACACTATGGACCCAGGTGTACTAATACACTACAGTACCCAGGAGCACTAGCACACTACAGGACCCAGGTGTACTAACACTCTACAGGCCCCAGGTGTACTAACACACTATAGGACCCAGGTGTACTAACACTCTACAGGACCCAGGTGTACTAACACACTACAGGACCCAAGAGTACTAACATTCTATAGGATCCCAGACGTACTAACACAATAAAGGATCCAGGTGTACTAACACTTCAGGACCCAGGTGTACTAACACAACAGGACCTAGGTGTACTAACACACTATTGGACCCAGGAGTACTATCAAACTACAGCACAAAGGTGAACTGGCACTCTACAGGACCCAGGTGTGCTAACACTCTACAGGACACAGGTATACTAACACTCCACAGGACCCAGGTGTAATAACACTCTACAGGTCCCAGGTGTACTAACACTCTATAGGACCCAGGTGTACTAACACTCTACAGGACCCAGGTGTACTAACACTCTACAGGACCCAGGTGTACTAACAATATACAGGTCCCAGGTGCACTAATAATCTACTGAACCCAGATGTACTAACACACTACAGGACCCTGGTGTACTAACACACTACAGGACACAGGTGTACTAACACTGCAGGACCCTGGTGTACTAACACACTACAGATTCCAGGTATACTAACACTCTACATGACTCAGGTTTACTAACACGCTACAGGACCCAGGTGTACTAACACTACAGGACCCAGGTGTACTAACACTCTACTGCACACAGGTGTTCTAATACACTATAGGACTCAGGTGTACTAACACACTACAGGACTCAGGTGTACTAATACACTGTAGGACCCTGGTGTAATAACACTCTACAGGACCCCAGGTGAACTAACTATCTAAAGGACCCAGGTGTACTAACACTCTAAAGAACCCAGGTGTACTAACACTCAACAGGACCCAGGTGTACTAACATACTACAGGACCCAGGTGTACTAACATACTACAGGACCCAGGAGTACAAACTCACTACAGGACCCAGGTGTACTATCACTCTACAGGACCCAGATGTACTAACACACTATAGGACCCAGGTGTACTAACTCACAACACGACCCAGGTGTACTAACACACTATAGGACCCAGGTGTACTATCATTCAACAGGACCCAGGTGTACTAACACACTATAGGACCCAGGTGTACTAACACTCAACAGGACCCAGGTGTACTAACACACAACATGAACCAAGAGTACTAACACACTACAGGATCCAGGTGTACTAACACACTACACGACCAAGGTGTACTAACATTCTTCAGGGCCCAGGAGTACTAACACTCTACAGGACCCAGGTGTACATACTCTCTACAGGACCCAGGTGAACATACTCTCTATAGGACCCAGGTGTACTAACACACTACAGGACCCAGGTGTACATACTCTCTACAGGACCCAGGTGTATTAACACTCTACAGGACCCCAGGTGTACTAACACACTAAAGGACCCAGGTGTACTAACACTCTACAGGACCCAGGTGTACTAACACTCTACAGGACCCCAGGTGTACTAACACTCTACAAGATCCAGGTGTACTAACACGCTACAGGACTCAGGTGTACTAACACACTATACGACCCAGGTGTACTAACACTCTATAAGTCTCCAGGTGTACTAACACTAGAGGACCCTAGTGTACTAAAACTCTACAAGACCCAGGCGAACTAACACTCTACAGGACCCAGGTGTACTAGCACACTACAAAACCCAGGTGTACTAACACACTACAGGACCCAGGTGTAATAACACACTTAAGGACCCAGGTGTACTAATACTCTACAGAACCCAGGTGTACTAACACACAACAGGACCCTGGTGTACTAACACTCAACAGGACTTAGGTGTACTAACACACTACAGGACCCATGTGTACTAACACACGACAGGACCCAGGTGTACTAACACACAACAGGACCCTGGTGTACTAACACACTGCAGGACCTAGGTGTACTAACAATCTACAGGACCCAGGTGTACTAACACACTACAGGACCCAGGTGCTCTAACACTCTACAGGACCCAGGTGTACTAACACACTACAGGACCATGGTGTACTAACACTCTACAGGACCCAAGTTTACTAACACTCTACAGGACCCAGGTGAACTTATTCTCAATAGGACCCAGGTGTACTAACACACTACACGACCCAGGTGCACTAACACTCTACAGGACCCAGCTGTACTAACACACTACAGAACTCATTTGTACTAACACTCTACAGGTGTACTAACAGACTAGAGGACGCAGGTGTACTAACACTCTACAGTTTCCAGGTGTACTAACACGCTACAGGACCCAGGTGTCCTAACAAAATACAGGACCCAGGTGTACTAACACACTACCTGACCCAGGTGTACTAACACACTAAAGGACCCAGCTGTGCAAACATTACAGGACCCCAAGCGTACTAACACGTTACAGGACCCAGGTGTACAACACACAACAGGACCCCAGGTGTTCTAACACACTACACGATCAAAGTGTACTAACACTCTATAGGACACAGGAGTACTAACACACTACAGCACCCAGGTGTACTAACATTCTACGGGACCCAGATGTCCTAACACACTACAGGACCCAGGTGTACTAACAATACAGGACCCAGGTGTACTAACACACTACAGGACCCAGGTGTACTAACACACTACCGGACCCAGGTGTACTAACACACTACAGGACCCAGGTGTACTAACACACTACAGGACCCAGGTGTACTAACACACTACAGGACCCAGGTGTACTAACATTCTACGGGACCCAGGTGTACTAACACACTACAAGACCACAAGTACATACACACTACAGGACCACAAGTGTACATACACACTACAGGACTCAGGTGTACTAACACACTACAGGACCACAAGTGTACATACACACTACAGGACTCAGGTGTACTAACACTCTACAGGACCCAGGTGTACTAACACACTACAGGACCCAGGTGTACTAACACTACAGGACCAAGGTGTACTAACACACTTCAGGACCCTTGGTGTACTAACACACTATAGGACCCTAGGTGTACTAACACTTTAGGACACAGGTGTACTAACACACTACAGGACCCAGGTGTAATAACACTACAGGACCCAGGTACTAACACACCACAGGTCCCCAGGTGTACTAACACTACAGGACCCAGGTGTACTAACACTCTACAGGACCAAGGTGAACTAACACACTACAGGACCCATGTGTACTAACACTCTACAGGACCCCATGTGTACTAACACACTACAGGACCCAGGTGTACTTACACTACAGTTCCCCAGGTGTACTAACACACTACCGGACCCAGGTGTGCTAACACACTTCAGTACACCAGGTGTACTAACACGCTACAGGACCAATTGTACTAACACTCTACAGGACCCTGTGTTCTAACACACTACAGTACACCAGGTGTACTAACACACTACAGGACCCAGGTGTACTAACACACTACAGGACCCAGGTGTACTAACACACTACAGGACCCAGGTGTACTAACACACTACAGGACCCAGGTGTACTAACACACTACAGGACCCCATTTGTACTAACACACTACAGGACCCAGTTGTACTAACACACTACAGGACCCCAGTTGTACAAACACACTACAGGACCCAGGTGTACTAACACACTACAGGACCCATTTGTACTAACACACTACAGTACCCAGTTGTACTAACACACTACAGGACCCAGTTGTACTAACACACTACAGGACCCTAGTTGTACTAACACACTACAGGACCCCAGTTGTACTAACACTGTACAGGACCCAGGTGTACTAACACTACAGGAACCAGGTGTACTAACATTCTACAGGACCCCAGGTGTACTTACAGTCTACAGGACCTAGGTGTACTAACACTCTACAGGACCCAGGTGTACTAACTTTCTACAGGACCCAAGGTGTACTAACACTACAGGACCCAGTTGTACTAACACTCTACAGGACCCAGGTGTACTAACACAGTACTGGACCCAGGTGTACTAACACACTACAGGACCCAGTTGTACTAACACACGACAGGACCCAGGTGTACTAACACACACAGGACCCAGTTGTACTAACACTCTACAGGACCCAGGTGTACTAACACACTACAGGACCAGTTGTACTAACACTCTACAGGACCCAGGTGCACTAACACATTGCAGGACCAAGATGTACTAACACAGTACAGGACCCAGGTGTAATAACACACGACAGGACCTCAGGTGTACTAACACTCTACAGGACCTAGGTGTAATAACACTCTACAGGACCCAATTGTACTAATACACTACAGGACCCAGGTGTACTAACACACTACAGGACCCAGGTGTACTAACACACTACAGGACCCAGGTGTACTAACACACTACAGCACCCAGGTGTACTAACACTCTACAGGACCCAGGTGTACTAACACAGTACATGACCCAGGTGTACTAACACACTACAGGACCCAGGTGTACTAACACACTACAGGACCCAGGTGTACTAACACTCTAAAGGACCCAGGTGTACTAACACAGTACATGACCCAGGTGTACTAACACACTACAAGACTCAGTTGTACTAATACACTACAGGACCCAGGTGTACTAACACTATACAGGACCCAGGTGTACTAACACACTACAGGACCCAGGTGTACTAACACACTACAGCACCCAGGTGTACTAACACTCTACAGGACCCAGGTGTACTAACACACTACAGGACCCAGGTGTACTAACACACTACAGACCCAGGTGTACTAACACACTACAGGTCCCAGGTGTACTAACACACTACAGGACCCAGGTGTACTAACACACTACAGGACCCAGGTGAACTAACACTCTGCAGGACCCAGGTGTACTAACACTCTACAGGACCCAGGTGTACTAACACACTACAGGACCCAAGAGTACTAACATTCTGCAGGATCCCAGATGTACTAACACACTAAAGGACCCAGGTGTACTAACACCTCAGGACCCAGGTGTACTAACACAACAGGACCTAGGTGTACAAACACACTATTGGACCCAGGAGTACTAACAAACTAAAGCACAAAGGTGTACTAGCACTCTACAGGACCCAGGTGTACTAACACTCTACAGGACACAGGTATACTAACACTCTACAGGGCCCAGGTGTAATAACACTCTACAGGTCCCAGGTGTACTAACACTCTACAGTACCCAGGTGTACTAACAATATACAGGACCCAGGTGAACTAACAATCTACTGAACCCAGGTGTACTAACACACTACAGGACCCTGGTGTACTAACACACTACAGGGCCCAGGTGTACTAACACTACAGGACCCCAAGTGCACTAACACTCTACAAGACCCAGGTGTACTAACACATTTCAAGACCCAGGTGTACTAACACACTACAGATTCCAGGTGTACTAACACTCTACAGGACCCAGGTGTACTAACACACTGCAGGACCCAATGTGAACTAACACTCTACATGACCCAAGTGTACCATCACACTACAGGACCTAGGTGTACTAACACACTACTGGACCCAGGTGGGCTAACACACTACTGGACCCAGTTGTGCTAACACTCTACTGTACCCAGGTATACTAACACTCTACTGGACACAGTTGTACTAACACTCTACAAGACCCAGGTGTACTAAAACTCTACAGGACCACAGGTGTATTAACACACACTACAGGACCCAGGTGTACTAATACTACTGGACCCAGGTGTACTAACACTACAGGACCTAGGAGTACTAACACATTACAATACCCAGGTGAACTAACACATTACAATACCCAGGTGTACTAACACTACAGGACCTAGGTGTACTAACACACTACAGGACCCAGGTGTATTAACACTACAGGACCCAGGTGTACTAACACTACAGGACCTAGGTGTACTAACACATTACAATACCCAGGTGAACTAACACAATACAGGACCCAGGTGTACTAACACACTACAGCACCAAGGTGTACTAACACTCAATACGACCCAGGTGTACTAACACTCTACAGGACCCAGGTGAACTATCACACTACAGGACCCAGGTGTATTAACACTCTACAAGACTCAGGTGTACTAATACACTAAAAGACCCAGGTGTACTAACACTCTACAGGACCTAGGTGTACTAACACTCTACATTACCCAGGTGTACTAACACACTACAGGACCCAAGAGTACTAACACTCTACAGGATCCCAGGTGTACTAACACACTACAGGACCCAGGTGTACTAACACTACAGGACCCAGGTGTACTAACATTACAGGACCCAGGTGTATTAACACTACAGGACACAGGTTTACTAACACACTACAGGACCCAGGTGTACTAACACTCTACAGGACCCAGGTGTACTAACACTCTACAGGACCCAGGTGTACTAACACATATTAGGATCCAGGTGTACTAACACTCGGCAAGACCTAGGTGTACTAACACTCTACAGGATTCCAGGTGAACTAACTATCTAAAGGACCCAAGTGTACTAACACACTATGGACCCAGGTGTACTAATATACTAGAGTAACCAGGAGTACTAACACACTACAGGACCCAGGTGTACTAAAACTTTAGGACCCCAGATGTATTAACACTCTACAAGACCCAGGTGTACTAACACACTACAGGACCCAGGTGTACTAACACACTACAGGACCCAGGAGTACTAAGACGCTATAGGACCCAGGTGTACTAACACAATACAGGACCCAGGTGTACTAACAATTTAGAAGACCCAGGTGTACTAGCACACTACAGTACCCAGGTGTACTAACACACTACAGGACCCAGGTGTACTAACACAGTACTGGACCCATGTGTACTCATTCTCTGCAGGACCAGGTGTGCTAACACACTACAGGACCCAGGTGTACTAACACACTACAGGACCCAGGTGTACTAACACTCTACAGGACCCAGGTGTACTCACTCTCTGCAGGACCCAGGTGTGCTAACACACTACAGGACCCAGGTGTACTAACACATATTCGGACCCAGGTGTACTAACACTCCACAAGACCCAGGTGTACTAACACACTACAGTACCCAGGTGTACTAACACTCTACAGGACCCCAGGTGTACTAACTATCTAAAGGACCCAAGTGTACTAACACACTATGGACCCAGGTGTACTAATACACTACAGTACCCAGGAGTACTAGCACACTACAGGACCCAGGTGTACTAACACTCTACAGGCCCCAGGTGTACAAACACACTACAGGACCCAGGTGTACTAACACTCTGTAGGACCCAAGTGAACTAACACTCTACAGGACCAGATGTACTAACACACTACAGGACCCAAGAGTACTAACATTCTACAGGATCCCAGACGTACTAACACAATAAAGGACCCAGGTGTACTAACACTTCAGGACCCAGGTGTCTAACAAAACAGGACCTAGGTGTACTAACACACTATTGGACCCAGGAGTACTAACAAACTACAGCACAAAGGTGTACTAGCACTATACAGACCCAGGTGTGCTAACACTCTACAGGACACAGGTATACTAACACTCTACAGGACCCAGGTGTACTAACACACTACAGGACCCAAGAGTACAACATTCTGCAGGATCCCAGATGTACTAACACACTAAAGGACCCAGGTGTACTACACACCTCAGGACCCAGGTGTACTAACACAACAGGACCTAGGTGTACAAACACACTATTGGACCCAGGAGTACTAACAAACTAAAGCACAAAGGGTACTAGCACTCTACAGGACCCAGGTGTACTAACACTCTACAGGACACAGGTATACTAACACTCTACAGGGCCCAGGTGTAATAACACTCTACAGGTCCCAGGTGTACTAACACTCTACAGTACCCAGGTGTACTAACAATATACAGGACCCAGGTGAACTAACAATCTACTGAACCAGGTGTACTACACACTACAGGACCCTGGGTACTAACACACTACAGGGCCAGGTGTACTAACACTACAGGACCCCAGTGCACTAACACTCTACAAGACCAGGTGTACTAACACATTTCAAGACCCAGGTGTACTAACACACTACAGATTCCAGGTGTACTAACACTCTACAGGACCAGGTGTACTAACACACTGCATGGCACAATGTGAACTAACACTACATGACCCAAGTGTACCATCACACTACAGGACCTAGGTGTACTAACACACTACTGGACCCAGGTGGGCTAACACACTACTGGACCAGTTGTGAACACTCTACTGTACCCAGTATACTAAAACTCTTGGACACAGTTGTACTAACTAACCTCTACAAGACCCAGGTGTACTAAAACTCTACAGGACCACAGGTGTATTAACACACACTACAGGACCCAGGTGTACTAATACTACAGGACCCAGGTGTAAACACACAGGACCTAGGAGTACTAACACATTACAATACCCAGGTGAACTAACACATTACAATACCCAGGTGTACTAACACTACAGGACCTAGGTGTACTAACACATACAGGACCCAGGTGTATTAACACTACAGGACCCAGGTGTACTAACACTACAGGACCTAGGTGTACTAACACATTACAATACCAGGTGAACTAACACAATACAGGACCCAGGTGTACTAACACACTACAGCACCAAGGTGTACTAACACTCAAACGACCCAGGTGTACTAACACTCTACAGGACCCAGGTGAACTATCACACTACAGGACCCAGGTGTATTAACACTCTACAAGACTCAGGTGTACTAATACACTAAAAGACCCAGGTGTACTAACACTCTACAGGACCTAGGGTACTAACACTCTACATTACCAGGTGTACTAACACACTACAGGACCCAAGAGTACTAACACTCTACAGGATCCCAGTGTACTAACACACTACAGGACCCAGGTGTACTAACACTACAGGACCCAGGTGTACTAACATTACAGGACCCAGGTGTATTAACACTACAGGACACAGGTTTACTAACACACTACAGGACCCAGGTGTACTAACATCTACAGGACCAGGTGTACTAACACTCTACAGGACCCAGGTGTACTAACACATATTAGGATCCAGGTGTACTAACACTCGGCAAGACCTAGGTGTACTAACACTCTACAGGATTCCAGGTGAACTAACTATCTAAAGGACCCAAGTGTACTAACACACTATGGACCCAGGTGTACTAATATACTAGAGTAACCAGGATACTAACACACTACAGGACCCAGGTGTACTAAAACTTTAGGACCCCAGATGTATTAACACTCTACAGACCCAGGTGTACTAACACACTACAGGACCCAGGTGTACTAACACACTACAGGACCCAGGAGTACTAAGACGCTATAGGACCCAGGTGTACTAACACAATACAGGACCCAGGTGTACTAACAATTTAGAAGACCCAGGGTACTAGCACACTACAGTACCCAGGTGTACTAACACACTACAGGACCCAGGTGTACTAACACAGTACTGACCCATGTGTACTCATTCTCTGCAGGACCCAGGTGTGCTAACACACTACAGGACCCAGGTGTACTAACACACTACAGGACCCAGGTGTACTAACACTCTACAGGACCCAGGTGTACTCACTCTCTGCAGGACCCAGGTGTGCTAACACACTACAGGACCCAGGTGTACTAAACATATTCGGACCCAGGTGTACTAACACTCCACAAGACCCAGGTGTACTAACACACTACAGTACCCAGGTGTACTAACACTCTACAGGACCCCAGGTGTACTAACTATCTAAAGGACCCAGGTGTACTAACACCTAGGACCCAGGTGTACTAATACATACAGTCCAGGAGTACTAGCACACTACAGGACCAGGTGTACTAACACTCTACAGGCCCCAGGTGTACAAACACACTACAGGACCCAGGTGTACTAACACTCTGTAGGAACCAAGTGAACTAACACTCTATAGGACCAGATGTACTAACACACTACAGGACCCAAGAGTACTAACATTCTACAGGATCCCAGACGTACTAACACAATAAAGGACCCAGGTGTACTAACACTTCAGGACCCAGGTGTCTAACAAAACAGGACCTAGGTGTACTAACACACTATTGGACCAGGAGTACTAACAAACTACAGCACAAAGGTGTACTAGCACTCTACAGACCCAGTGTGCTAACACTCTACAGGACACAGGTATACTAACACTCTACAGCCCAGGTGTACTAACACACTACAGGACCCAAGAGTACTAACATTCTGCAGGATCCCAGATGTACTAACACACTAAAGGACCCAGGTGTACTAACACCTCAGGACCCAGGTGTACTAACACAACAGGACCTAGGTGTACAAACACACTATTGGACCCAGGAGTACTAACAAACTAAGCACAAAGGTGTACTAGCACTCTACAGGACCCAGGTGTACTAACACTCTACAGGACACAGGTATACTAACACTCTACAGGGCCCAGGTGTATAACACTCTACAGGTCCCAGGTGTACTAACACTCTACAGTACCCAGGTGTACTAACAATATACAGGACCCAGGTGAACTAACAATCTACTGAACCCAGGTGTACTAACACACTACAGGACCCGTGTACTAACACACTACAGGGCCCAGTGTACTAACACTACAGACCCCAGTGCACTAACACTCTACAAGACCCGGTGTACTAACACATTTCAAGACCCAGGTGTACTAACACACTACAGATTCCAGGTGTACTAACACTCTACAGGACCCAGGTGTACTAACACACTGCAGGACCCAATGTGAACTAACACTCTACATGACCCAAGTGTACCATCACACTACAGGACCTAGGTGTACTAACACACTACTGGACCCAGGTGGGCTAACACACTACTGGACCCAGTTGTGCTAACACTCTACTGTACCCAGGTATACTAACACTCTACTGGACACAGTTGTACTAACACTCTACAAGACCCAGGTGTACTAAACTCTACAGGACCACAGGTGTATTAACACACACTACAGGACCCAGGTGTACTAATACTACAGGACCCAGGTGTACTAACACTACAGGACCTAGGAGTACTAACACATTACAATACCCAGGTGAACTAACACATTACAATACCCAGGTGTACTAACACTACAGGACCTAGGTGTACTAACACCTACAGGACCCAGGTGTATAACACTACAGGACCCAGTGTACTAACACTACAGGACCTAGGTGTACTAACACATTACAATACCCAGGTGAACTACCAATACAGGACCCAGGTGTACTACACACTACAGCACCAAGGTGTACTAACACTCAATACGACCCAGGTGTACTAACACTCTACAGGACCCAGGTGAACTATCACACTACAGGACCCAGTGTATAACACTCTACAGACTCAGGTGTACTAATACACTAAAAGACCCAGGTGTACTAACACTAATACAGTACAGGACCTAGGTGTACTAACACTCTACATTACCCAGGTTACTAACACACTACAGGACCCAAGAGTACTAACACTCTACAGGATCCAGGTGTACTAACACACTACAGGACCCAGGTGTACTAACACTACAGGACCCAGGTGTACTAACATTACAGGACCCAGGTGTATTACACACTACAGGACACAGGTTTACTAACCACTACAGGACCCAGGTGTACTAACACTCTACAGGACCCAGGTGTACTAACACTCTACAGGACCCAGGTGTACTAACACATATTAGGATCCAGGTGTACTAACACTCGGCAAGACCTAGGTGTACTAACACTCTACAGGATTCCAGTGAACTAACTATCTAAAGGACCCAAGTGTACTAACACACTATGGACCCAGGTGTACTAATATACTAGAGTAACCAGGAGTACTAACACACTACAGGACCCAGGTGTACTAAACTTTAGGACCCCAGATGTATTAACACTCTACAAGACCCAGGTGTACTAACACACTACAGGACCAGGTGTACTAACACCTACAGGACCCAGGAGTACTAAGACGCTATAGGACCCAGGTGTACTAACACAATACAGGACCCAGGTGTACTAACAATTTAGAAGACCCAGGTGTACTAGCACACTACAGTACCCAGGTGTACTAACACACTACAGGACCAGGTGTACTAACACAGTACTGGACCCATGTGTACTCTTCTCTGCAGGACCCAGGTGTGCTAACACACTACAGGACCCAGGTGTACTAACACACTACAGGACCCAGGTGTACTAACACTCTACAGGACCCAGGTGTACTCACTCTCTGCAGGACCCAGGTGTGCTAACACACTACAGGACCCAGGTGTACTAACACATATTCGGACCCAGGTGTACTAACACTCCACAAGACCCAGGTGTACTAACACACTACAGTACCCAGGTGTACTAACACTCTACAGGACCCCAGGTGTACTAACTATCTAAAGGACCCAAGTGTACTAACACACTATGGACCCAGGTGTACTAATACACTACAGTACCCAGGAGTACTAGCACACTACAGACCCGGTGTACTAACACTCTACAGGCCCCAGGTGTACAACACACTACAGGACCCAGGTGTACTAACACTCTGTAGGACCCAAGTGAACTAACACTCTATAGGACCCAGATGTACTAACACACTACAGGACCCAAGAGTACTAACATTCTACAGATCCCAGACGTACTAACACATAAAGGACCCAGGTGTACTAACACTTCAGGACCCAGGTGTCTAACAAAACAGGCCTAGGTGTACTAACACACTATTGGACCCAGGAGTACTAACAAACTACAGCACAAAGTGTACTAGCACTCTACAGGACCCAGGTGTGCTAACACTCTACAGGACACAGGTATACTAACACTCCACAGGACCCAGGTGTACTAGCACACTACAAAACCCAGGTGTACTAACACACTACAGGACCCTGGTGTACTAACACTCTATAAGTCTCCAGGTGTACTAACACACTACAGGACCCAGGTGTACTAACACTCTATAAGTCTCCAGGTGTACTAACACTCTACAGGCCCGGTGTACTAGCACACTACAAAACCCATGTGTACTAACACACTACAGGACCCAGTGTACTAACACTCTACAAGTCTCTAGGTGTACTAACACACTACAGAACCCAGGTGTACTAACACACTACAGTACCCAGCTGTACTAACACTCTACAAATCTCCAGGTGTACTAACAGACTAAGGACCATGGTGTACTAACTCTCTACAGCACCCATGTTTACTAAAACTCTACAGGACCCAGGTGAACTTACTCTATATAGGACCCAGGTGTACTAACACACAACAGGACCCAGGTATACTATCACCCTAGAGCACCCAGGTGTACTTTCATACTACAGCACCCAGGTGTACTAACAATCTACAGGACCCATGTGTACTAACACTCTACAGGACCCAGGTATACTAGCACTCTACAGGACCCAGATTTACTAACACACTATAAGACCCAGGTGTACTAACAAACTACAGGATCCAGGTGTTCTAACACACAACAGGACCTAGGAGTACTAAGACACTACAGGACCCAGGTGTACTAACAATTTAGAAGACCCAGGTGTACTAACAATTTAGAAGACCCAGGTGTACTAACACAATACATGACCCAGGTGTACTAACAATTTAGAAGACCCAGGTGTACTAACAATTTAGAAGACCCAGGTGTACTAACAATTTAGAAGACCCAGGTGTACTAACAATTTAGAAGACCCATGTGTACTAACAATTTAGAAGACCCAGGTGTACTAACACACTACAGTACCCAGGTGTACTAACACACTACAGGACCCAGGTGTACTAACACACTACAGGACCCAGGTGTACTCACTCTCTGCAGGACCCAGGTGTGCTAACACACTACAGGACCCAGGTGTACTAACACTCTACTGGACCCAGGTGAACTAACACTCTACAGGACCCAGGTGTACTAACACATATTCGGACCCAGGTGTACTAACACTCCACAAGACCCAGGTGTACTAACACTCCACAAGACCCAGGTGTACTAACACACTACAGTACCCAGGTGTACTAACACTCTACAGGACCCAGGTGTACTAACTATCTAAAGGACCCTAGTGTACTAACACACTATGGACACAGGTGTACTAATATACTACAGGCCCCAGGTTTACTAACACTCTACAGGACCCAGGTGTACTAACACACTACAGGACCCAGGTGTACTAACACACTACAGGACCCAGGTGTACTAACACTCTACAGGCCCCAGGTGGACTAACACTATACAGGACCCAAGAGTACTAACATTCTACAGGATCCCAGGTGTACTAACACACTATAGGACCCCAGGAGTACTATCACACTTCAGCATACAGATGTACTAACACACTAGAGAACCCAGGTGTACTAACACACTACAGGAACCTGGTGTACTAACACCTCAGGACCCAGGTGTACCTACACAACAGGACCTAGGTGTACTAACACACTATTGGACTCAGGAGTACTAACAAACTACAGCACAAAGGTGTACTAGCACTCTACAGGACCCAGGTGTACTAACACTCTACAGGACACAGGTATTAACACTCTACAGGGCCAAGGTGTAATAACACTCTACAGGTCCCAGGTGGACTAACACTCTACAGTACCCAGGTGTACTAACAATATACAGGACCCAGGTGAACTAACAATCTACTGAACCCAGGTGTACTAACACACTACAGGACCCTGGTGTACTAACACACTACAGGGCACAGGTGTACTAACAATACAGGACCCCAAGTGCACTAACACTCTACAAGACCCAGGTGTACTAACACATTTCAAGACCCAGGTGTACTAACACACTACAGATTCCAGGTGTACTAACACTCTACAGGACCCAGGTGTACTAACACTCTACAGGACCACAGGTGTATTAACACACACTACAGGACCCAGGTGTACTAACACTACAGGATCCAGGTGTACTAACACTACAGGACCTAGGTGTACTAACACATTACAATACCCAGGTGAACTAACACAATACAAGACCCAGGTGTACTAACACACTACAGGACCCAGGTGTACTAACACACTACAGGACCCAGGTGTACTAACACTCTACAGGACCCAGGTGTACTCACTCTCTGCAGGACCCAGGTGTGCTAACACAATACAGGACCCAGGTGTACTAACACATATTCGGACCCAGGTGTACTAACACTCCACAAGACCCAGGTGTACTAACACACTACAGTACCCAGGTGTACTAACACTCTACAGGACCCCAGGTGTACTAACTATCTAAAGGACCCAAGTGTACTAACACACTATGGACCCAGGTGTACTAATACACTACAGGACCCAGGTGTACTAACACTACAGGACCCAGGTGTACTAACACTACAGCACCAAGGTGTACTAACACTCTACAGGACCCAGGATTACTAACACTCTACAGGACACAGGTATACTAACAATCTACACGACGCAGGTGTACTAACACTCTACAGGACCCAGGTGAACTATCACACTACAGGACACAGGTGTACTATCACTATAGGAACCAGGTGTACTAACACACTACAGGACCCTGGTGTACTAACACACTACAGGACATAGGTGTATTAACACTACAGGACTCAGGTGTACTAACACTCTACAGGACCCCAGGTGTACTTCCACATTACAGGACCCAGGTGTACTAACACTCTACTGGACTCCAGGTGAACTAACACTCTACTGGTCCCAAGTGTACTAACAAACTACAGGAACCAGGTGTAGTAACACTCTACAGGACCCAGGTGTAGTAACACTCTACAGGACCCAGGTGTACTAACACTCTACAGGACCATGGTGTACTAACACACTAAAGGACCCAGGTGTACTAACACACTACAGGACCCAGGTGTACTAACACACTACAGGACCCAGGTGTACTAACACACTAAAGGACCCAGATGTACTAACAAACTACAGGAACCAGGTGTACTAACACTCTACAGGACCCAGGTGTAGTAACACTCTACAGGACCCAGGTGTACTAACACTCTACAGGACCATGGTGTACTAACACACTAAAGGACCCAGTTTACTAACACTCTACAGGACCATGGTGTAATAATACACTACAGGACCCAGGGGTATCAACACACTACAGGACCCAGGAGTACTAACACTCTACAGGACCCAGAGTACTAACACACTACAGGACCCAGGAGTACTAACACTCTACAGGAACATAGGGGTTACTAACACACTACAGGACCCAGGTGTACTAACACACTACAGGACCCAGGTGTACTAACTCACTACAGGACCCAGGTGTACTTACACTCTACAGGACCCAGGTGTACTAACACACTACAGAACCCAGGTGTACTAACACTCTACAGGACCCAGGTGTACTAACACACTACAGCACCCAGGTGTACTAACTCACTACAGGACCCAGGTGTACTAACACTCTGCAGGACCCAGGTGTACTAACACTCTACAGAACACAGGTGTACTAACACACTACAGCACCCAGGTGTACTAACTCACTACAGCACCCAGGTTTACTAACACTACAGCACCAAGTTGTACTAACACTCTACAGGACCCAGGATTACTAACACTCTACAGGACACAGGTATACTAACAGTCTACACGACGCAGGTGTATTAACACCCTACAGGACCCAGGTGAACTATCACACTACAGGACACAGGTGTACTAACACACTACAGGACATAGGTGAACTAACACTCTTCAAGACGCAGGTGTACTAACAATTTAGAAGACCCAGGTGTACTAACACAATACAGTACCAAGGTGTACTAACACACTACAGGACCCAGGTGTACTAACACTCTGCAGGACCCAGGTGTGCTAACACACTATCGGACGCAGGTGTACTAACACTCCACAAGACACAGGTGTACTAATACACTATAGAACCCAGGTATACTAGCACTCTACAGGACCCAGATTTACTAACACACTACAGTACCCAGGTGTACTAACACACTACAGGACCTAGGTGAACTAACACTCTGTAGGACCCAGGTGTACTAACACACTACAGGACCCAGGTGTACTAACACACTATCGGACGCAGGTGTTCTAACACTCCACAAGACCCAGGTGTACTAACACACTATAAAACCCAGGTGTACTAACAATCTACAGGACCCATGTGTACTAACACTCTACACGACCCAAGTGTACTAGCACTCTACACGACCCAGATTTACTAACACACGATAAGACCCAGGTGTACTAACAATCTACAGGACCCATGTGTACTAACACTCTACA
>WNGS01003686.1:31533-46720 GCA_020271785.1 Procambarus virginalis
ACGACACTATACACCACGACACTATTCTCCACGACATTATACTCCACGACACTATACTCCACGACACTATATACCACGACACTATACTCCACGACACTATACACCACGACACTATACTCCACGACACTATACACCACGACACTATAACCACGACACTGTTCTCCACGACATATACTCCACGACACTATACTCCACGACACTATATACCACGACACTATACTCCACGACACTATTCTCCACGACATTATGCACCACGACACTATACACTACGACACTATACACCACGACACTATTCTCCACGACATTATACTCCACGACACTATACTCCACGACACTATATACCACGACACTATACTCCACGACACTATACACCACGACACTATACTCCACGACACTATACACCACGACACTATACACCACGACACTATTCTCCACGACATTATACTCCACGACACTATACTCCACGACACTATATACCACGACACTATACTCAACGACACTATACTTCACGACACTACACCACGACACTATATACCACGACACTATACTCCACGACACTATACTCCACGACACTATACTCCACGACAATATATACTCCACGACATTACACTTCACGACACTATACACCACGACACTATACACCACGACACTATACACCACAAACACTATACTCACGACACAATACACAACAACAATATACTCCACGACACTATACATCACGACATTATACTTCGCTACACTATACTCCACGAAACTATACTCCACGAGACTATACTCCACGACACTATACTCCACGACACTATACTCCACGACACTATACTCCACGACACTATACTCCACGACACTATTCACCACGACACTATTCACCACGACACTATACACCACTACACTACACGACACTATACACCACGACATTATACTTCACGACACTATACACCACGACACATACACCATGACACTATACTCCACGAAACTATACTCCACGAGACTATACTCCACAACACTATACACCACGACACTATACACCACGACACTATACTCCACGACACTATACTCCACGACAATACACACGACACTTTACACCACGACACTATACACCACATTATATTCCACGACACTATACTCCACGACAGTATACACTACGACACTATACTTCCACGACACTATACACCACGACATTATACTCCACGACACTTTACACCACGACACTATATACCACGACACTATACTCCACGACACTATACTCCACGACACTTTACACCACGACACTATACACCACATTATATTCCACGACACTATACTCCACGACAGTATACACCACGACACTATACTTCACGACACTATACACTACGACACTATATACCACGACACTATACACCACGACACTATACACCACGACACTATACTCCACGACACTATACACCATGACAATATACTCCTCGACAATATTCTCCACGACACTATACACCACGACACCATACTCCACGACACTATACTCCATGCCATTATACTCCACAAACACTACACACAACAACACTATACTCCACGAGACTATACAAACACGACACAATACACAACAATATACTCCACGACACTATAATTCACGACACTATACTCCACGACACTATACTCCACGACACAATACACAACAATATACTCCACGACACTATAATTCACGACACTATACTCTACGACACAATATAACAACAATATACTCCACGACACAATACTCCACGACATTATAATCCACGACACAATACACAACAATATCCTCCACGACACTATACTCCACGACACTAAACTCCACGACACTATACACCACGACACAATACACAACAATATTCTCCACGACACTATACTCCACGACATTATACTCCACGACACAATACACAACAATATACTTCACGACACTAAACTCCACAACACTAAACTCCATGACACTATACACCACGACACAATGCACAAGAATATACTCCACGACACTATACTCCACGACACTATACACCATGTCACTATACTCCACGGCACTATTCTCCACCACACTATACACCACGACACTATACTCCACAACACTATAATTTAATAATAATATATTAAATTTAAGGTGCATTTACTGTTGTACAAAACTCAGATTAGACATTACCTTAATCCTGCAACCTTGGCCCCGATGTTGATGTCTTGCCTCCCAGATCAGGAGATCTAGACCCCAGTACACTTCCAAGACACACTAACTAATATTTTCTAAAAAACGCTTACCAGTGGAACAGGCTCCACCCACTTAGTTCCTAGGCCCAATTTAACTCCGCCTATGGCCAATGGATTTAAACACAACTGGGTGCTCTACAAGCTGGCCAATGGCATGGACAGGCACTACCCTGGGGAACCCCGCCTCCACAGGCCTCAATGGCTTCAACCAGTCAGAAACCAGGCTTGACCATCAGGGTCAGTTCCTCTTGACAGAATAAACTCAAGTAACTTGGAAAGCAGCAACGACTGTCCTGTGGGAAACACCAGCTGGGCACCCACGTGTAATTTGAGAACATAAGTTATTTGTCCCTGAGGTACTATTTTCCAATTCCTCACTGGAAAGATGCACGGGAGGGAGAGTGGAAAACAGTTTGGAAAAGGGGATTGGGAGACGATTGGAAGGATTCGAGAAATAGGGAATTGGGGGAACACATGACTTCAAACTGTTTATGACCACGAGGTCAGACTGTGACAAATGGGAGGGATGACCAAAGGGAGGGGGGGACGAATGACGGGTAAGGGGAGGGGAGAAAAGGGGAGATAGTGAGGAGGGGAGAGGCATGATTTGAGCACCAGATCATTACAAGAAAACCCAAGTACAAAACAAACAAATGCATAAGAACAATACAGGAAGACATTCAGGGGAAACATAACAAGGTAAAAACCCTGAACACATGAAAAACAGACCAAACATACATAACAATAACCAAAAGTTAAGGAAACATGGTACAAAATACAAAACAGGAAACCCGAAATGGGCACTGGATACATAAAAACAGAACAACTCAAAGAAATAATACAAGAAATAAATAACATAAAATACAGCCACACCCAGAATAATAAGAGCAGAAATACAAAAAACTAACACACAACCACAACCAGCTTCCCCACCCAAACACAGGCACACAATAGTATATAAAACAGGAAGCCTCGCAATCCACAAGCACAGAGGCAAAAACACAGAACCAGAAACATGAAAAACACAGAAACAAAACAAAAACAGTCACAAGCAGGAGCCAGGAAGAAACACCTACACACACACAAAGGACACAAACACAGCCAGTCTCACACACCCAGGCAGAAAGGCAGAAGCACAGAAATACCACCAACCCCACACACAAAGACCAGAAACATGGAGCACAAGCCGAAACCCAAAGACTACACATATTTATCAGGGTACTCCTGCACCAGAAAGCGCAGGCAATAAGCCTCCCAAACCGCCAGTTCAATATCGGATACTGGACGCCCAGGAGATGCACACAGCTGAATCATGAAATCCGGCACCCCACTAAAAAATTTCTTCACCCGCCGAACCCAAATGGTAGCAGGGTCACACGGGACAGGACGCACCCGAACATCATTATGGACCAACAAAGATTGGGACTCATCCAACACTTCCCCGGCGGGCGAGAAGAGCGGGAGAAGAGCATTTCCCCAGGGGGCCGAGCACCAGGAAGCACACCGGAAAATGCATCGGGCGGTGCACAGGTATGCGGACCATAGCTTAAACCGAGCCTCACAACGGGCGGTGCACAGGGGGGATCCGAAGATGCGCCGGGACGAGGTCACGGGCACCAGGGGCAGCCTCCCACGGAGGGGAGCCAACAGCAGGAGGCGAAGGGCTTTACTCAGGAGGCAACACAGCCTCCACAGCATCTGTGGAGGGCTGTGTTATCACTATCACCACCACAGGAGGCACCCGAGAAGAGCCAGCAGCATGCCGCCTCACATCCAGGAGCGCACGACTTCACAGCAGGTCAGCCTCAAATACACGGGGGGATAAGGCCGCCATCCACTGGGGACACCGGAGTTGGAGAGACAACAACAGGCGCGGCTGGCGACAAGGAAGGGGCCTGCACTAGGGTGGAATCCCGTGATGATAGCAGGAGGGTCATAGGCGAGCACAGATGAAGAATCCTTTGGAGGCGAAAGGGTAGACTGCGGGGGCGGCGCCGCACACACCACCACCCCCCTCACGTACAGAGCGAGGATCCACAGGCGAAGCACAACGTGAGCGCAAGGGAGTAAAATCAGCCACATAAAATATAGAAGGCTCCATAGTGCGAGGTGTGCTGCACCCGGCTGCAACGTGGCCTCCTTACACACCTGAAACAGGTGCGTGACTGGCCCTGATAGAAGATTCTCATGGATAGCCCACAGATGGAAATCCGGGAAGGGATGTCGACGGTGAGTCGCATGCCAAGCGTCAGCATGCCAAGACGAAGTCCCTGCAGCCTCCCAGAACGTAAAAAGTTGAATCGATGTGTCACCACCGCACCAAACCTGGCAAACTCGGAACGCAGCTCCTGCTCCGGGAAATCCACCGGTACACTGTGCACACTCACAAAAGTCAACGGGCCCCCATGGATCTCCATGGGGGCTCGTTGACTTTTGTGAGTGTGCACCCGCACAGACACAGCAGAAGCAGGTAGCGTAAAACGACTCGTCACTGTAGCGTCACACAAAATCCAGGTAGCCGGTTGACGTAGCAAATTTCACCGCCACATGCATAGACGTAAGTTTCTCCAGGCCTAGAAGATCGGCGACATTCACATGCAAAACGTCCAGTAACGCAATTTCTTCGAGAGGCCAGTCCACAGGAGCAGAGAAAGCAAGCCCACAGTATCTACACGGTGAATCGGCCTACCACCAGTTGCTGCCATGCCGCCAGCTGACACGCCGGTCAGCGGGTGCACCACACCACTAACACAAAACCACTCCCTCGCAGCGCCAAACAACCACTGGGAACGCGAGTGGCGACGACTGCCACACGGTACAAATAGAGCAATGGAAACAAGTAAAATCACTTTCCTCCACCCTTGGAGATACAGTAAAATGCTAACCACTCTACCAACTGAATGTGTCTCTAATTGTGTCCTCTTACTTACGTCTACCCCTCACAGTTGGCCCACTCCTCATCTTGATTGACGTTTAACAGGTGTAGCTCACACGTCTCTACTTCCCACCACCTCACAGGTGTTAACGGGAACAGTAGCTAGACGGAACAATGGGTGCGAAGCTAGCTTCTGAGTTTAATACACCAAAACAGAAAACAGGTACTTACTCCATTCTCACCGGCCGGCCACATACACACCACACACATACATACGAATCCCCCATTTGCTTCTGCTGTAGGTGGTAAAGTAGGCGTCCCCCCCCCCCCTACTTCATACACGTGGTCGGCAGGACCACGGGGTGGCTGAATCATGGTGTCCTCACACACAGACCAGGGTGGCGGTGGCAGGTAGTCTCTCTCGGCCAAGGGTAGGCCACGCCCTCAGCACGAGTCTTTCACTGTTCACTGGTAATTCCGCGGAATTACGAATTTAAGGTTTCCAACACAACACTGAAACCTTCACAAGTTCGTCTCTCCCTTTACCTTGTAGCAAAGGCTCGACACACAACGGATGTCACCACCACACGTCGATAAACACAGCCTCCATAGTCCAATTTACTCTGGATGGCGTCCCACAATCACGTGGCCTGGGTGACAATCCCTCAAAGTTCACACTCGTTAGCTTAATCGCAGATTTCCCTCTTCCACGATACAGGATTCTTACTTCCCACTGTCCCGGGATGATGGTTCGACGATCGAGAGTGACTTTTGTGTCGTTGCAGGCGGTATTTTGGGTGCTTGGCCTAGCATGAGAAAACAATTTCTCATTAAGCAGCCGACACTTGTAAGAATGCCTGTTGGCGCGAAAAGAGGTCCCACGAGCGAGCCTGGGTATCCAGGGTATCCTGTCACGAGGGAAACATGTGATGGGGGTCAGCCTACAACCGTTAACCCCCAAACTACACTTGAACTGGTACAAATATTCAACAGAAATCAACTCTCTGTTGTAATTTTCCTTACAGACTCGATACAGCAATCAAATTAGCATCAATGACGAGCACTCGTCGAGGGCTTCCTAAAGACACTCCACACGGCTTTGTTGTAATTTGCAATCTGGTTCTATGGTGCACATGCACCTGTGCACCCCAGACTGTGAACATCGAACTGCGCACCCATTCAGTGCACAAGGGAGCTGGAGAATTCATCTCCTGACACTCGAGTGTGCCCAATATGCTCCATGTATTAGTTGCTAAATTTAATGGACTGTTCTTTACTAGGTATTCTCCTGTTTTTTGTATCAAATATGTATACGTTTATATAAATAAGTGCTAATATTACATTATTATAGTTACACAATGTAGCACTTGCAAAACAGTTTGTTTCATTCTCGACACGCAATCGGGGATTCAGGTTCGAATCCTAGGTGGGACAGAAATGATGTGGTTCGTTTCATTCCATCTAATGCCGCTGTTCCTTAGGAGTACATAGGTAACACAAGGTATGCAGTTGTTGTGAGGTTGCATCCTAGAGCAGGTCAGTAGTGTGACCTTGGGTGACCTCGATATAAGGCTGTAGTAAATATATTTACAGGATTCCTGTCTCCGGCTAAACAAATTAAATTATATCACGTTCCTACGAATTCACAAAATCTTTTAAATGTCGAAAATAAAAGATACAAATATTATTGTGATATTACATCCCAAGAACCATATTCAGAGATACATTCGATTCAATATATCAGCCAATCAAAAGCAATATTAATTTAGCAACTGATCAGCAAATAAAAAAAAACAGTACCCCTAATCCTGCCTAATGTAGGTATAATTACGTCTATATCGGAGAGAATTTTAAGACATCCATGAGTTATGTCAATTTCTCTTTGTTAGAACTAATGTCTCAGAATATATTCTCTGGTCATCTGGCATTACTGCTCTTGCCAACGGAGCCTAGTTGTATGGTTCCGACACTAGGCCTAGCGAGGATCTGAAAACAAGTCATGGCTCGAGCCCAAAAGAGAAACGTGTTACTACAAAAGGGGACTGTACACTGAAGTTAGAATGGACCAAGTGGAATCAAGAACATGACACAAGTAAGTAATTATCAAAAGAAGGCACCAAACCGGGAAGGCTATGTAGCACCATCAAATGTGCGGGATAATCAGAGGGCGCTTAATATCACCAGGATGCCAATACGAGAACAGAAACGCATAAGGCGAACGATATCAAAAGTATCCAAGTCACCAAGAATACTATCGAGAGATAAGCGACCGCAAGGGACGGTCGGGAACAAGACACACGCTCCTCCCGGAAGTCAGGACATTCAGCAAGGATTTGCATGACCGTAAGAGGGACAATGCAATTAAGACAATAAGGAGCAGGGCGGCGCTCCATCAAGTGACCATGAGTTAAGCGAGTATGGCCATATGCAACCTCTCCAGGGCCGTTTCCCATCGCCGGTTACGGTGGCAGGAGGATGGCCACGAGGACACACAACTTTTAAGAGAACGTAGTTTGTTACCAGTAACAGACGACCAACAAGCATGCCAACGGGTAAGGATGGAGGAATGGATAAAAGGGTAAAAGTCGGAATAAGGAATACCTTTACTAGAGATGGGACAAGAGCGGACAGCTTCCATGGCGGCAGCATCCGCACGCTCATTTAAAGAGACACCAATATGGCTGGGAACCCAACAAAACTCAACCGATTTAAATTTACTGTGAACAAGAAACAGCCAATGCTGGATCTCGACAACCACTAGATGAACCGGATTAAAGGATCCGAGAGCCATGAGGGCACTACGAGAGTCAACAACAACTACAAAGGAAGATTGACAACGAGAGAGCAGGAGACGAAGAGTAACATGACACAAGCCTACAGCTGAACTGACCTCCTTCAGACCCCTAACAAGTAGGACCAAAACCAAAAGATTTTTTCGAAACGTATATACACGAATGTTTGGTCATCCAGGACAGAACATATGGAGTAAATTGGTGGTTTTGTCTTGATGGTGTAGATGGTAAGGCGAGCCAGATTGAAAGCTGGCTTTTGATAGTTGGATGACAGAGTTTGTTAAGTGCTTCTGTTAGGTCTGACCTATTGCAACCACTCCTCCAAACAAAGACCCAAATGTGATTCCATGCACCCTCCAATCCCTCTGTTTATGAATGAAAAAGGTTTACACACCACTCACAACTGTTAAAGTTCGAACTGTTCTGGATCTAGTACTTCACTGACGAAATTTTATTAGAACCACAGCACTGTAAATTCTTCACCCACGTACTACAAATACAAATAATCACCCACAGAACCTAAGCACCTAACCTAACCTAACCTATGCCTATATATGCACAGTATGCTAATCTGTTAAATATTAATTTATATTTGAGAAAATTCCTGTCATGGATGAACAGCATGTAAAAAATATGTATGCGTCTGTGGGGTCGACCGCTGTATGTAATGGACTTGAGTCGAGGTTGGGTTGTATCAGCAATAAAAGTCAGCTTTAATTGCTGGTACAAGAGAAATTGCCACAGCACCACAACAGAGAGGTTGCATCACAAGAAAGCACAGGACTGAGCCTATATCACTAATTGGGAGCTTATTGTAAAAATTACTGTAATGAGTGTGGGCTACACCATAATTATAAAAGATGATTATTGCTCCGCTGACCAGGATGAACAAACATGCGAGTGGACAGCAGGTTTATGCAGCATTCAGTTTAGGATTCATTATTTGGCTTCAGAACGGAAATTAAAATGCTAAATACATTGTGACAATGGAAACAATTGTAAGTATGTTTTAAACTCTTATTTCACAGGGAATCTTGTATGGAGTTACTTAAGAATTCAACGGAAAGCTGAATATAATTACTGTGTAAGTAATTATTCTTAAGAAGTATACTTGAAGTATCGAAGACAGATGATATTTATGAAATATGATGTGACTGTGACACATTGTTATTGACCTCTCTAGTGAAATATGGTGTTATGTGCATGTTATATATTTAGTATATTTTCTAAATATTTAAATGTTATGTGTAAGTTAAGTTAAATTTGTGACGGTAACGTGTTGGAAATGGTGGTCGGCAGTCTTCCAAATAGCAGATGTCAATGCTGGGCCACATACATTTAAGTTATAAAAAAAAGGAAAAAAAAAGAGTGACTGCTTGTCTAATAATCTGTGGTAAGGCAAGATACACGAAAACACAAATTTAAAAATACTTTACTTAATCTAGAAAACAAAATAAAATAAAGACATTCCTTGGCATTTAAAATAATGTAAAGAAAAACACATAAAATTATATATAACTAATTGAAAAGGGGGGAACTGGTTACGTTAACAAAGATAAATGGTGCTGGGAATATATGCGCTAGCTATAAACCTCTTATTTGATCACACGAGGTGGGTCAAATTAGGTGTTCACAGCAGGAGCACGAGATATATTCTGGCTGAGAGAGCTGCAAGGGACTCCAACAATGACTGGCGATGATTGTGATTGGCGTGGAGCGGGGTGGTGTGTTGGTTGGCGGCCAATGAGAACGCAGGACGGCCACAAGTCGCTAGTTTGCTGGGAGCAGCAGTTGACAGGTCGACCAGGTGTGCAGAAGTGGGGGGAAGGAGGGAGTTGCAGGTGCGTGTGGCTGTCTTGATATATACGTTAAGCCACTATAAAACGTATCTTGCATATTGTTGAGAACGTGATGAAGTAAGGAAATAGCAGGCTCAATCTCTGGGAAGAGATTATTGTCACAACTCTCCCCCGAAGCCTGCGGTTCTGGTTGAGTCACGTTCACGGGAGGTAGAGTGGGAGGTGGAGCTGCCTCTACCTCATGCACTCTGGAGAGGGCGTCTGATATGATGTAGTCAGACTCCTGGGTGTGGCAATCTTGAGGTGAAAAGATGTAGCTGGCAAGCCCATTATAGAAGTAGTCGATGGTTGAGTTGGGCTGTCTGTAGGAAATGAAGATGGTTGTGGTCCATGTAGATGGTGGTGGACTGGGTACTTTGCGGGTATGGAGCAAAGTGTTGCCTGTTCAGGACGACGAGTAGCTCCTTGTTGCTCGAGGTGTCGTTTATGGTAGTTGGTATGTAGAGTCTCTTCTCCTTGTTGTACTAGGTCACCCACGTTGCCGGTACCACTGGCGTCGCTATGGAGGATGGGAGACTTGATATCTGGCGAGGCGAGAGAAGTATTAGAATATGATAGAGGAGCACAATTATGGTGTTGAAAATGATGGTGAAGGTCAGTAAGGATTTCCGAATTAGAAAGCGCTGTCTCAGTGTCAGTGCTTTCGGAAGGAGAAGCAGGGAAGGTCTCACTGTGGCTGTATGGACCTGTAAATGAGGTGAAATTGGTTAACACAGTGGGAGGAACCCCATGGTAGGGCTTGAGTAAATTGATGTGGCACAGCTGGGTCTTCCGCCGCCTATCGGGGGTCTCGAGAACGTAGTTGAAGTTGTTCCGGCACTCCTTAACACGGTAGGGTCCTGAGAACCTGTTCTGTAAAGGAGAACCTGGGATAGGGAAATAGGCAAGCACTAAGTCTCCTGGTTTAAACTTCCTTACTTTACAGTGCTGGTCGTAACGAGTCTTCATCCTCTCCTGGGCTTTCTGTAGGTTGTTGCTGGCAAAGGAATGGACCCTCTCTAGAATGTGTCGGAGATTTTGAAGATACTGGGGCACATTCTGATGCTCACTGAAGGTGGCATCACGTAGAGAATCCTTGAAAGCCTTGAGAGGTGTACGGCACTTACGTCCGTAGAGCATCTCATAAGGAGATACTCCTAGTGACTCGTTGGGAAGACTTCTGAAAATACACATGATGAGATCAATTTGCCTATCCCAATCCTTTGAGGTCTCATTACAAAACTTTTTTAAGAGTGCCTTGATGGTTTGATGACTACGCTCGAGAGAACCCTGTGAAGCAGGATGATAGGGGCTGGACAGTACCTGTTTGATGTTGAACTCCTCCAGAGTCCGTTTGAAGAGATCACTGGTGAAGTTGGTGCCACAGTCGCTCTGTATCTCCCTCGGAAATCCATACTGGGTGAAGATTTTCAGTAGATTCTTCACCACTGTAGCAGCCGTAATATTTTTCACTGGAACTGCTATCGGAAATCTGGTGGTAGGACACAGGATGGTTAAGATATATGCATTGCCTGCACTGGTCCGAGGCAAAGGACCAACACAGTCAATAATAATTTGTGGAACGGTTCCTCAGGCACCTGGATGGGTATCAGTGGTGCTCTGGGAATGGAAACGTTCGGTTTCCCGGCTAACTGACACACGTGGCATAATTTGACATGATTCTTGACGTCGTTAACCATACCTGGCCAGTAGTAGTCTTGTCGAATTCCATGGTAAGTCTTGTTGAACCCGTAGTGTGACAAAGCGCCGTGGGCCAGGTGTAGAATCGTGGGCCGCAGGCTGGTAGGAATCACTAGTTGTTCAACGTCTGCCCAATCGTCCTCGTCCTTCAGTTTACTGGGTCTATACCTGCGATAGAGTATTTCGTTCTCCATAAAGAACCCAGGAACACTGTCGGATTGGGTTTCAGCCTGAAAGAATAATGGTGTCAAGGTAAGATCATCTCTCTGTAACTTACGGAACTCCACAGCGGTCAGGTTAGGGGGTAGTTTCGAAGGGTCCTGAGGGACAGCGGTAGCAGTAGAGTCAGCTGGCTGTGGTCGTGCAGCTTGAGCACGGGTGGTCACCATAACAGGAGGAGAACCTTCATCACTCTCTTGAACCTTTGCTGGAACATGCTCAAAAATCGGGTTATCCAACACAGAGTTGCTTACCTCGGATATGTCCTTGACGATCAGGTTGTTTGGTTGTTGGTCTTCTGCCAAGTCGTTGCCCAGGAGAAGTTGCACTCCAGGCATGGGAAAAGGCTTTTCCCTGACGGCGACTTGGACTTCACCGGTCACGAAGGGACAATCTAGGTAAACTCTGGCAAGGGGATAAGGAGTTGTAGCAGTAAGGTCAGTGATGAACACAGTCTCTCCTGTGTAGGCGACGTTGGGCACAGCTGATTTCAAGACGATCGATTGTAGAGCCGCTGTGTCCCGCAGGATCTTAAGTCCAAAACGTCCCTCTGAATCTGAACCGTGGGTAGAGATAGTTCCTGGATATAGATGCTTGCTAAAGAGAGAGAGATCATTAGCATGAACACCAACATTCATTACAGGCTTACCGGACTTAGGGTGAGTAGGTTTAGACTTAGGAGGTTCGATGTTACCTTTAGATTGGGACTTACCACATTTGTCAATGGTGTGTCCATATAGTCGACAATACCTGCAGTACAGTTGAGAGGTACCTTGATCTGGGCTCGCTTTCTCGTAACTGTACCAAGACTTCTTGCTGGTAGGTTCTGGTGTCAGCCGGTGGATGAGGCTGTAAGTGTCAGCTGACTTCGCGCACTTCACCAAATCGTCTCTTCTTTGTCTGCTAAGTATAGGCGGACAGGAGGAGGTACACGTCTCAAAAATTCTTCAACCAGTATGAGGTTGACAAGCTCTGAAAAAGTAGAGACATGTGCTGCCTCCAGCCATTTCATGAAATATCTTCGTTTGGTGTTAGCAAATTCTAAGAAGGTGGTGGTACTTGCCTTGACGTAGTCACGAAACTTTCGTCGATAGCTTTCGGTGGAGAGAAGGTAGGCGTCCAACACAGCTTGCTTCAAGGTGGTGTAGTCGTTTTCTGATGCCAAAGTGCTGAGTGTGACTGCTGCTCTACCTGTTAAATGTACTCGGAGAAGGGTAGCCCATTGGTCGTCAGGCCAATTAAGTTGATCAGCAAGGGTCTCAAAAGTGGTAAAAAACACATCAACCTCCGTTTCGATGAACGGGGGCATTAACTTACTTGCATGGGAGACATTGAAACTGGGAGGAAGACTAGCTGCCGCTTGTGGAGTTGAGCTTGGTGTGCAGCGTCCCTCGTGAGTTCTCGGTCACGACAGTTTAGAGCTGCTTCTGCCTGTCGTTTGTCGTGGTCACGTTGCATCTCGAGTCGCTGTTTGTATAAGGCCAACTCACGTTCACTTTCTTCCTTCCGGATGGCAGCTGCTTCCTTGGCCAGGCTGCCTCTCTCCTTGAGGCGGATTTCTCTTTCTTGTTCTTCCTTCTGAGGGCAGCTTCACGCTCTTTGATTGCAGCTTCAGCTCTTGTTCTTCCTTTCTGAGGGCAGCTTCACGCTCTTGTTCTTCCTTTCTGAGGGCAGCTTCACGCTCTCTGATTGCAGCTGCTTCCTTTTGTTGCTCCCGCTCGATCTTAGCAAGTTCTAACTTAAGTTTTATTGCTGTCAAGTCATGTTTATCTGAAATAGTGTATTGTCATGAGTATCAGAATCTATCTTCCCTTCATCCAAAAGATGATCTACATTATATTATTTACGGTATATTTGTTGGCGCCAGGTGGAACTTCCAATTGATACTCGTGTGCAAGAGTTATCAATTCGACCCTCTTGCATGACGTAAGTTCCCTATTTCACCTTCTGGATTTGCCTTGAAAGCTTGTAGGCGAACATTGTGAAAATATAGCAAAATAAAGGAGACACGAATATACAGTGAGAATATGGTGAATGTCAGAAACAGGAAACGTGGCAACTGATACCTATCCTGTGGGGAATTATTAATAATTAAAGTTAATTCAAGATGGTAAATGAATAAGGTCGCAGGAAATCTTGTACCTGGTACTCACTGTGGGAGGATAAAGGCAAGAAAATCCTACTAATTAGTGGAAACTGAGTTTAAAAGACAAGTGAAACACTAAATGGCTTCAAAATAAATGAGGTAGTCCAAAAATGTAGTCATACCTTGCCAAGTCACTATAGAACATAAGCAAAGGTACCCACTGAAATTGAATATGGTATTTACAGAATTAGCGAACTTTGTGCTCAAAAGAAAGAACGCCAATTCCCTACCTTGGGTAAATACCATCAGTCTGACCGACGAGTAGGGGTGCGAGTGTCAACTGGTGACGAGAACTATCGGCGAGGTCCCAATCGCCAATAATAGTTCGTGCTAGAGGATCTAAAGCCCTCTTTTTCCTCCTAGAGTCGGATTGCAGGACTTAGGTGCTATTGACCCGGAGACAGACCACAGTACCAGGGTACCTATGTGATAATCTGTCAAAAATGTGAGAAATATCTGGGGACAAAAGATGTTAAACACGGATAATAACACGGAAGGGGAGACGACCAATTAAGAGTATGACTGCGGCCTACAGTCACCACGTAATCCAAAGTTGTCTCACTCTCACCATATGCTACTCCCGTAATGCACAATATACACAGCACCATAGAAATAAAAAAATGATTAATGTAAATAATGAAAGCAAGGGAAATGAAAGCCAAGTACGCTTACCACAATTACCAATACCTGAGTGAAGCTCCCGGACAGGCCCCCAATTATATGTGACGGTAACGTGTTGGAAATGGTGGTCGGCAGTCTTCCAAATAGCAGATGTCAATGCTGGGCCACATACATTAAGTTATAAAAAAAGGAAAAAAAAAAGTGACTGCTTGTCTGATAATCTGTGGTAAGGCAAGATACACGAAAACACAAAATATAAAAAATACTTTACTTAATCTAGAAAACAAAATAAAATAAAGACAATTCCTTGGCATTTAAAATAATGTAAAAGAAAAACACATAAAATATAATAACTAATGAAAAGGGGGGAACTGGTTACGTTAACAAAGATAAATGGTGCTGGGAATATATGCGCTAGCTATAAACCTCTTATTTGATCACACGAGGTGGGTCAAATAGGTGTTCACAGCAGGAGCACGAGATATATTCTGGCTGAGAGAGCTGCAAGGGACTCCAACAATGACTGGCGATGAATGTGATTGGCGTGGAGCGGGGGTGGTGTGTTGTTGGCGGCCAATGAGAACGCAGGACGGCCGCAAGTCGCTAGTTTGCTGGGAGCAGTAGTTGACAGTCGACCAGGTGTGCAGAAGTGGGGGGAGGAGGGAGTTGCAGGTGCGTGTGGCTGTCTTGATATATACGTTAAGCCACATAAAACGTATCTTGCATATTGTTGAGAACGTGATGATAAGGAAATAGCAGGCTCAATCTCTGGGAAGAGATTATGTCACAA
>WNGS01003686.1:47720-58337 GCA_020271785.1 Procambarus virginalis
GTTGGTGCTGTGCAGGACATTATTCGGCGGTTTGAGTTGGCCACAGGGGACCTTGTTAATCGTGCAAAGTCAGGTATCATGGTTGTGGGTGGGTGGTCCTCTCGCCTTGTGTGGGAGGGGTCGTTGTTTCTGGTTGTCACATCACTTTGGGTTCTGGGGATCACATGGTTTGCTTCATATGAACGCTCCTTGGAGTGGAATTGGGGCGCTGTATTTTGTTCTCTTGGCCTTGCGGTTGGGTTGTTGTTAGCGCGTCCGTTGACAGTTTACCTGCGGGCGTTGCTTGTTACCTGCAAATTGCTGTTGTGAGTGTGGTTTGCGGCTAGGTGCATCCCGTTGGATTGCCGGAAGGGTTTGGGGTTGGGACGTTAGGTGTATAGGTGTGTGTGTGGTGTGGTTGGTACCATCCGGATCGTCTTTCAACGTTGGTGTTGGGTGTGTGGGCGGGAGGTGTTGGTATTCCCGACGTCTTTATCAAGCCCCAGGTTTTATTCTGGGTCTCATTGAGGCAGTGTTGAGTCTGGGTGGGGGCCCTCAATGCTTTGTGTTTTTTTTTTCTATTCGGCTAGGTTTAGCTTCTTGGTTGATTTGGGGGTTTGTCGAGAGGTGGCTTTGTATACCCCTCCAGTGTCCTCTTGGGTGGTGGAAATTCTTCGGGCTCTCTGCTGTAGTCCTGGCTTTATGTCTCTTTCGTGTTGGGCTATGTATAGGGTGTTGTTCTGACGTATCCGCCCTCGGGTGGAGGTCTTGTTCCTATGTTGGGATTGGGGGGGAGGTGTGGGCGGCCTTAGGAGGGGACTGTTTTTGGCGCCACAGCAGCGGGAGTTTCTGTTTCGAGTTCTGCATTTGTCGTTGGCGATGAATGAACGGTTGTGCATGCTGGGGTTGCGCGCCTGTGCGGCGTGAGTGCATTGTGGGTTGACTGAGTCGCAGGTGCGTGTGTTTTATTTTTGTGTGCGGTTGCCTGACTTAGTTGATTGATTTCGTGGTGTCCTGGGGTGTTTTGTGGGCTGGCATTTAAGAGTGATTTTCTGCGGTTTTTGTTTCTGTCCTTTCCGCGGGGTTCTCGGAGAGAGCGGAATATTTTGTGTATTCTAGTTGCTGATTATGTGTATTGTGTGTGGGTTGGTAGGAGGGAAGGTTATGGGATTGCTCGGGTTTTAGGCTCTTACGGGGGCAGATGAGGTATTCCTGGTGGTGGTTGCAGCGCGCTTTTCCGGTGGAATTTTGCGGTTGGTTTACTGATGCCTATGTTCGTGGCGTTGCTTTGGTTCGGTGGGTGTGTAGGTTGTTGGGTGAGGGGTTGGGCTTGGGTGCGGTTGGGTGGTCTCCATGTTGTGGGGTGTGGGGTGGTTAGGGTTGGGTTTTGTTTGGTGGTTGAGGGTTTGGGTTGGGTGGGCTGGTTTGGTTTCCCTTGGGTCCCTTTCCCTTCCGTAGGGCCTCCTTGGCGGAGGTTGGGTCGGTTGTGTGTGTGTGCAATTTGTGGTGTTGCTGCTCCTGTGCCTGTGTGCTTGTCCTTCCCGGTATCTGCAGGTTTGGATGGGTGTGGGTGTGCGTGGGTGTGTATGGTGTTGCTGTTTTATCTGGCTCCTGCGTGGGCCACTGTTGCGTTGAGTGTGTTTAGGGTTAAGTTTGTTTTGGCCTGAGCTCCTCCCGTGTATTGGGGTGGCGGCCGTGTTTGTGTGTTGCAGTCTGGTTGTGAGGTGTCGTCGTGTGTGTTGTGGTTCCTTATGCTTGTCCTAATATTTGTCCTTTTATTTGTGTGTGTTCTTATTTTTACTTCTTTTGTACTTATTTTAGGCTACTTATGTCCTTCTTTTGTGTCTTTTTGGCTTCTCTGTAATTACAGCTTATGTTTGAGTTATGATCTGATCCTCTTGGTTGGGGTTCTCCACCCCTGTATGGGTGGTGTGTTGCTTAGTGTTGTTGCTTAGTGTTGTTGCTTATGGTGTGTTGCTTAGTGTGTTGCTTATGCTTAGTGTTTTTTCTCATGTATATGCACCTGTTCGTATTCCTATGTTATTGTTGTCTTGTTCACTAGTTGCCTGTTTATACATATATTTTCTTTTATAAATAAAAAAAAATTCTGTACTCGATATTGGAGGTTTATATTTTTGCAGAGTGTTAATACTTATGGAGTGACCCAGATGTCAGCGGGCAGCCACCTTCACTGGTCTCTGGGTAGTAGCCGTGGACACACGTGTTGTGTGTGTGCTTCTGGGTTTTGTATATATAATTGTTTCAATTGACTTCTTACTACATGTAAGAAGTATTATTGGCTTTAGATCAGTTTATTATAGTGCATTCACAAGTATATGTTTTTAACTGTGTGGTAGGTGAATTATGTTGTTACTGGAACCGTTTGGGAACACTGTCGTTATTGTGTTGGTGTTGGACGTAGCCTCTGGTGAGGAGTTTGGGGATACTGACAAAGTTCTTGATTTGTGGACTTAAACTTCTGAGAATAAATTCTGACTGCCACATTTCCAGACATTGTAACTAAGATTTGGAAGGCGAATAATTGACTCTGCCATTTGTCAAGTCGTTGTGGACCTCCAAAGAGTAATTAACTTCGTCACTTTTCCAGTCATTGTAGACTGTTCCGAATTTCCGAAGAGTTTAGACTTAATCATTTGTCAGTTCCGTGGGGACTTAGTTGTTCTGAAAGCATGAGAAATGACTTTGACTGTGATATTGATGTCCATACTGAGACTTTACCCCAGTCTGGAAATGTATGTCACTACCCACCATGTTCATAACTTAACAGCCAGTCTTAAGCTTCCTAGTATCCAATGTCATTAGGTTATCTGTACTTAGTAGCATCTCGATGCTTGACTTGTACCTGTGCAATGTAATAACCAATTTTAAGTTGAATAGTGTACCACTGTTAAGTGCTTGTGACATAGCGACAGCTAGCTGCTTGACTTGTGCATTCCTTAATTCAATTACTCGTTGGGGAAATGTGTTGTATAGAGCGGTGTCATGTATACAAGTTCGCCCTAAAAACTAAAGGATTTTACCTAGACTTTCACTTTATCCTAGACATAACTTTTTGAGGGCCAGGTGGCTTTTTGGTTTTTGATAGAAAGTCACTTTCCACAGCGACGCTGTGGGAAGTCGTGAGACGACAACACTCGAACCCTCCAAGGAAGAGGCAACACCATGGTGCACGTAGCGGATGTAGTCCTAGACTTGTGCAGCTTGAGGTGAACTGGATCCCTCAGTCCACAAATGTGTCAGGTTATAATCATATACTTGTGAAACAAATACTAAAGATTGGGTCACCACTTGAAAAATAATCCAGGACCTTTAGGGTTAGAAGTGACTTCAGGAGCATTCAGTCGTAGCTGTCACCAGTTGCCTGACTGGAATTTACTGGAAGACTTTCGCAGCTTTGCGGTGGTGCCACCTGGTGGTGGGCAGCTGCCACTAGTGGGTGAACGACCTGACAAGTGGATGGGGTGTTTCCTTATTTATTTGATTTGCCTCGCTGGCCACCTTGGTGTTCAGACGTGTCCGCCTGACCTGCCAGTTGTTGCCTGGAGTTGCGAGAGGGAGGGTGTTGTTTGGCGTGTCGGCGCTATGGGGGACCCCTCCTCCTCAGGGCCATGTTCGCACTGGGAAAATGTTCGCACCATTCCCAGGGTGCGAACATTTGCATCCTGGGAATGTTGCTGCGGTCGGACATTCTGTCCTCCGGGAATTGCGGTGCCGTCGGGTGGCCCTCGTGCTCTGGTCGCTGTCCCAGCTGCTCCCATGGGTCTTCCGGGTAGTCTCTGTGCTCCGTCGACGTCGTCATCTTCGTCGTCGTCTCCTGCTGCTGAGCTTGGCCCTGCGCTCTTGCCTTGTGTCACAGCTATGGTAAATGCTGAGGTGGCTGCAAAGTCTCCTGCTGTGTGTGGCCCGGTTTCCCCTGTGGTTGAAGCTGCTGCCATTCTGCGTCGAGCGTCTGTGCGCCAGGCCCGTGTTTCTGACTGCCTCTGGCTCTGATGGTGTGCAGCCGGTGCCTAAGCGTTCTCGTCGTTCCTCTTCTGCCTGGGCGGATGTGGGGTGATTTCAATGACTGTGCGCCTTCTGATGTCGACGGGGAGGTTCGACGGATGTGTCGCTCTCTCCTGCGATGATGGTGGTGGAGGTCCATGTGCCTCCAGCTGCGGATGACTGTGGCTCACATTTCACTTCTGTTCTTTCTCCTGCAGAGGGGTTCTCTGCAGTGGGGGGTGGTTGATCCTCCTGCTGTTGGTGCTGTGGGGGGTGCTGGGTTGTCCGTGGCATCGTCAAGGTGCTAAAGAAAGATGTCCGCCGTAGGGGGTCCAGCAGGTGTGCCGTCTCGTGGATAGTGAGGGGGACTGTGCAACGTCCGAGTTAGGGCCTAGTGTGCGCACTGGTGTGCAGCCCTGTGTGGCCCCTGGTGTGCCTCCGATTGTGTCGTCCTGTGCCCGGCCCCCTCGGAGTAGGCCCATTCCTTTCGTCTTGGACCCCGGGAAAGTGTGTGACGCGTCTACCACGGTGAGGTTTGATATTATTGATAGCGTGCTACCTGTTCTGTGGAGCCCTACTTCCATTTGGTTTCTGCGGGCGCGGGTTTTTGTGGATGTTGTGCCTGATTCCATGCCTCGGCCGTGTGTGCCTCCCGGTGGTCAGATCTCAGAGCACTCCCAGTTGCTTTGGGAGGTGTATTGTTTGCGATTTCCGGCACATGAGTTTCCGGATAAGTGAGTAGTCCATGTGGTTGGTTTATGTTTGTGTTTTGTTTGTTTGTCATTGGGTGTGTGTGGCTTGTTTTTCCGGTACCTGTGTGCACAGGGGGGGGGGGGGTCATTGTGTGTGTGTGGTGTTCCTCATGGCTCCTGCATGGGCCTGTTCCAGTTTTTGTGTGTGCATGTGCTATTTGTGCGCTTGTTTGTATTTTGTTGTGTACCCTTTCGGGCCGTTTTTTTGCCTGTGGCTGTATTGTTATTTTCTGTTTGTGTCCTGTGTTTCTTTTATATATTTCTATATGTGTTTCTTTGTATCTTCGTACGTGTACTTTTAGTGCGCTTGTTTGTGGTTTGCTGAGTGTCCCTCGGGCTGTTTCTGTGCCTGTTACTGTATTGGCACTTTGTTTGTATCCTGTGTTTCTTTTATGTATTTTTTATGTATTCCTTTTGTGTGTTTATTTGTTTAATTCCGTTATGTAATTTGCCTTATGTATTATGTTTATGTTGTCCTGTGGTGGGGTGGTACTTCGTGTTTGTTTGTTGTCGGCCCTTCAGGCCGGTGGTTGTGTTTCTGCTTCTTTTGTTTTCCGTCTTTTGTATTGCTTTAATGTATTTATCAGCATGCTCTGCAAGTATATATAAAAATAAAAAAATAAAAATTGTTTACATTTGTTGTTTTATTTTACTCTACCTTCCTGGAGGTTGTTCCTTAGTGAGGGTGATCACTGATCCCCTGCTCCTTGCACCTCTAAGGACCAGGGTTGTAGTTTCTGGTGTCAGTAGGCTGTTATTGACTTGCATGGGCCGGGTGTGACTCAATAGGCCTGGAGTTAGCCAGACAGCTTGCAACGGGGAGGTGGCTCATAGTAAATCATATTTATCTTTTGATTTAGAATTTACCTAATTAAATTTAAACTGTTGTCACAATGAGTCCTGAAAGTTCAATAGAAGTTTATTATTAATTTATGGATTTGTGTTATAGTAATGAAAATATATCCTAATTATATTATTGTAATATATAAATGGTCTTATAGTTATTTAGCATACGAACGTGTGCATGATATTGTCACATGACCAAAATATTTCAAAATATTTAAATATATTAACATGATTAATCTCAATGTTATCTTAACTGTCTCTATCTGTTAGATTGTTATCTCAATCTCAATTAATCTTGATGTAATAGTTGCAACAGAAATTTCAAATCTTGATAATTATTGAGATTTAAAATCAGTACACAATTCTAAAAAAATCTTGATAATTTTTAAATTCATCTGATGTAATAAGTCTTAATTTACATCGAGAACATCCATAAAGCATCACTGGACGTTGGCCGTCATCAAAGGGTTAAGGTAAACAAAAAACCAAAACAGGTCTATGATAAACAAAGATACTGGGCTACATACCTTCCCAACAATGTGTCTTGGAGAGATGATGAGAAGACGCACACACACTCTCCGCACTGGAAACCCTGGTAAGTATGCAGAGAAGGTTTGTAAGGACGCCGTCGTCATCAACGATGCTAATATATTTTGTGATAATGGACATTAGTATGCCACTGAGCATCAGGACCAACGTGGGCAACTGGAAGTATGTATGAAGCTCATCGTGAACCACGTTCAAGGTAGGCAAAAAGTTTCTCATTTCCGGAAGACCTTCGAGGCTTCGACTGTGCATGGTTGTCTGCAGCCCGTCCTCCAAACAAGATCCAAAAGTGATTCCATGCACCCGCCAAACCCCCTGTTTATGAATGAAAAGCGGTTTACACACGACTCACAACTGCTGACGTTCGAACATATCCGGAACAAGTGCTTCGCTGACGAATTTTGTTCGAACCACAACGCTATAAATGCTTCACCCACGTGCTACAAATACAAATAATCGCCAGCAGAACCTAAACACCTGACCTAACCTAACCTATGCCTATTTATACACAATATGCTAATATATTATAATATTAATTTATACTTGAGAAAATTCCCGTTTTAAATGAACAGCATGGTAAAATTTATGAATGCGTCTGTGGGGTTGACCGCTGAATGTAATGGACTTGAGACGAGGACGGGTTGAGACCGTGTCGTTTATGCAACCCGTCCTCGACTCAAGTTCATTTCATCCAGCGGTCGACCCCACAGACACATTCATAAAGTTTTACATGCTGTTCGTTCAAACGGGAATTTTCTCAAATATCAATTACTGTTATATTATATTAGCATATTATGCATATATAGGCAAAGGATAGGTTAGGTTAGGTGTTTAGGTTCTGTCAGCGATTATTTGTTTTTGTAGTATGTGGGTGAAGCATTTACAGCGTTTTGGTTCGAACAAAAGTCGTCAGTGAAGCACTTGCTCCGTGTTCGAACGTTAGCAGTTGTGAGTCGTGTGTAAACCTTTTTCATTCATAAACAGGGGGCTTGGCGAGTGCATGGAATCACTTTTGGGTCTTTGTTTGGAGGACGGGCTGCATTTATCGTACAGGAAGACGGTGTTAGTTACCTTGGAAAAGAAATACAAGGATAAAGCTGATCTTTTTCCACATCTTCGAGGAAAGCAGACTTCTCTTAGCCTTGTATGTGTTTCTCCAAGGTATAAGTGACAAGGAAAATCTTAAATGCGTCTTCAAGTGCTGCTTCCATTAGTGTAAGAATGAGATTGAAAAGGAGTGGGAGGATAAATATGATATTGCCAAGAATGAACCTGCTTGCAGTTATAAGGGTTTCAATAGCATCTGAGTAGAGATGTCCACGAAAAAATATACAATCAGTCGGGACTAATTGGCTTGATGTGGCCGCTAACACAGTTGCCACAATAGACAATTATTCACCTTGCTCAAACTTCGACCAGCACAAAGAGAATCGGCACAGAGACAGAAGCAGTGATGCCAGCCTAGCATGCTGGAAGATGGCGTGGCCGAGGAGAACACCGATAACTACCCACCGAACATTGAGGGCCACAACCACGATTCTCTGTCGTGTTCTTTCATTAACTGTGTTGGCTCCAATTCGAAGACGGTCACGAACAGGCCCACCAGAACTGTGGCGAGAAGTACAAACCCAACTGACAATAACATTAGACATTTCCTCTTGACGAATACGTGAGGGGAAGAGTTCCAGGTGTACGGGAACCCTCCCAACACCCACAGGAGCCCGACCAACACCAGCAGGCACGAGATGGCCTTCATTGCTGAAAACCAAAGTTCGAGAATATTTCGTCGCGTTTTTAACCCTCGGTTTTTTTACTGTGCGCCATTCATTTTTACATGTTATTATTGTGGATATCACAATGATGGTGGCTAAGGATCTCAGGTTACTGAAGACACGGGTCTCCAGTATTAAGGCAATATTGTATGTTCCCCATATCGTTCCCCAGGCTGATATGAGAGGTAAGTACCGCAGTAGTGACACTTCACCTTAACGGTATGAGTGTATCAGCTCTCCAGAACAAACATGGCTAATTGCACAGTAAACAGCGGCCAATGATAAGCTAACTTTTGCCGCAGGTAAAGTGTTGTGTAAATCTACGAGAAAATGTTAGTAAAGTGAGTGTATCTTATGAATATGTAGAGAATTTTTGATTTGAAACAATTAACACTATAAAATGTATAATAGTCCTCTACTTACTTTGATAATTCAAATAATAATAATATATGCAAAACTTGCTAGACACAATAGAAGCGTGTAACTGTCTACTATTTCACTAGTAAGGTTCAAACAGTGTATTATATTCCCGTTTATCTCATATGTATCTACTAATATTCAAATACTACTGAGATTACTTTAGGAATGTCTAAGGCAGGAACCATACATAACCGTGCATTCTTACTGTACTTGCTCCATCCAGGTGTCTACCGTGAAACAGAGTTTAGAGTGCTATGAATTGTTTACTTTTGCTAATGATTTTAAATATTTATTGATCTACTAAGGAAGATACAAAATCCTAATCTGAATGTTGCTAAGCTATCGTCTGTACGTATATCTGTCCATCCAGGTTAGAGTCGTTGTGACTCTTTATGATGTTCATCTACCGAAAACTACTGAACGGTGCTAGTCAAGATATGTATATATATACTATATTATTATATATTATATATATATATATATATATTATATATATATATATATTAATATATATAGTATATATATATATACTCAAATAAGAGGGTGAAAAGAATAACCCATATTTATACATTATATTACACACACACCACACACACACACACACATTCCTTTATGGGACAGGTGTAAAAAAACAGGTTCTTCTCAGCAGTGTGTTGTGTCGTACCCTTCCTCGCATCTAATGGCCTTGACTGTACCGTAACAGAGTTCTTCACCCAGTGGACTCGTGTGGGTCTTATATACGAGTATTTAAGGAGTATTAAAAAAAATCAAAGAATTATATTATGCTTTATTATGTAAAATCACAATGATGTATAGAAGAGTAATTATGATAGATAATAATTGTAGTTATGGATTCCTCACTCCCCCCCCCCCCCACATCCCCATCTTCATCTGAGTAGAATTCTGACGTCTCCCCGTCTGTTGTGAGTGGGGGAAGGCCTTGACCCACACCTCCCTCTCTTGGGGGTGTGGGGTGAGTTGAGTGGTCGCCTTTTGGTTGAGTTTCCTTCCCCCCCCCCCCCCCACATCTGAAGTGTTCTGGAAAGAGATGGGGAAAATAATTTATAGTGGTTAAAGGTTTTTATAGGATTATATTTTTTATTAGAAAAAATATTCTATTTTCCTCTAAGAACAGCTAGTACATACCTCTCCCCCTGCAGGAGCGACCTTGAGTCCTCTACAGCAGGCATCGTCAATTAGACTACGTAACGCATCTTGTTTGGGGCAGACCTCCCTCCGAGAATTACTACTTTACAAAAGTGGACGGGTCCCAGAACTGTACTGAGGAAAAATAAAGAGGTAAAAGAGGATGTACAAACTTTTTATTGTGGGAAAAAAAATAAATCTTTACCAGAAAGTGAGGGTAATACTAACCAGACCCTCAGACACTTCAATCTTCCCTGTAGGTGTTTTTGGAGAGACACCTTCCATTTGTAGGATGAGGAGGTTGTTTGTCTTCTGGGGAGGTTGGGGGTGGGAGGGTTTTTATTGGGGGTACCCCCTTATTAGGTAGGATGCCTAGCTAGCAAATATTTCTCTACACCACCTATAAGAACTGACCCCTACACCCCTACAAAATGTCCTAACACAATGATGTTTCATAGGAAATATATCGTCTCGCATAGGCAAGCCCGTTTATCGTTTATTTTAATGTAACACTGGAAAATAGCTTATGAAAGTATGTACTCTTGAAGGCAACCCCAGATGGCTTATTCTGTGCCCAAACATGACGCAATAGAGCCCGCAGGCAAGAGTAAAATCACTCTGGAGTCTGTAGCACATCCCAACACCTCTGTTATTTTGTTAGTTTTATAAAATCTTTTAAAATAATGACTATCGAAAAAAAACATTCGATGTTTAACTTTATCAACATAAATAGCTACCCAATGGCCCATAGTTAATCTGCTGTGTGATGGTAAAATATTGCTTATGAAGACGATAGGTTTTCTTGATGAGATATTTAAATGTTCTATCTCATCTGCATTAAAACACCTAGGTAGAGAGCTTGATCCCCTAGATTATTTTTTAAATTAATATTTATATCATAACAATTCATATGTTTTTTTAAGCTCCCACGTCACATAGAACAGTTCTTTATCCGTCGATGGATAGTACTCCTGTCGTTTCCCAAACAGTGAAACCAGTCTGTTATAGTAACTACTACCCAAATTCATGCTCCATACGCAAGTTCCAGATTTCTCCACAGGGAGGGAATCAATGGTTGTTAAGTCACTGGCGAATATTGATCTCCCCGTATTAAAAGTGTCATAGCACTAGTAGCGACTTCATCAGCGCTCTAA
>WNGS01003687.1:18418-32550 GCA_020271785.1 Procambarus virginalis
ATTCCTCTCATCCATCTATCTATCCATTCCCCTCACCATCTATCCTTCCACCTCACCATCCATCCATCCTTCCAACCTGCACCATCTATCCATCCATCCTCCACCTCACTATCCATCCATCTTCCACCTCACCATCTATCCATCCATCCTCATCCACCTCACCATCCATCCATCCAGTTCTCATCATCCATCCACTCCAGTCCCTTCACCATCCATCCATCCAGTTCTCATCATCCATCCATCCAGTCCCCTCACCATCCATCCATCCAGTCTCCTCACCATCCATCCTTCCAGTCCCCTAACTATTCATCCATCCAGCACCCTCACCATCCATCCATCCAGTCCTCTCACCATCCATCTATGTCAGCCCCCTCCCCAACCATCCATCCTGTCCCCCCCACCATCCATCCATCCAGTCCCCACACTATCCATCCATCCAGTTTCCTCACCATCCTTCCATCCAGCCCCTCACAATCCATCCATCCAGCTCTCTCACCTTTCATCCATCCATCCAGTCCCTTATCATCTATCCATCCATCCATCCATCCAATACCCTCACCATCCATCTATCCAGTCCCCCCCACGATCCATTCATCCAGTTCCCTCACCATCCATCCATCCAGCGAGTCCTCTCGCCATCCATCTATCCATCGAGTCCCCTCACTTTCCATTAATCGAGTCAACTCACAATCCATCCATCGCATCCCCTCACCATCCATCTATCCTTCCAGTTCCCTCACCATCCATCCATCCATCTAGTCCCCTCACCTTCCACCCATCGTGTCCCCTCACAATCCAACCATCCATCCACCCTGTCCCCTCACCATCCATCCATCGAGTCCCCTCACCATCCATCCAGCTCCTCACCATGCATCCATCGAGGCCCCCTCATCATCCATCCATCGAGTCCCCTCACCATCCATCCATCAAGTCCCCTCACTATCCATCCATCGAGACTCTCACCATCCATCCTTCCAGTCCCCTCACCTTCCATTCACCCAGTCCCCTCATTATTATCCATCCATCCATCCAGTCCCCTCACAATCCATCCATCGAGTCCCTTCACCATCCATCCAGTCCCCCACAATCAATCCATCCAGACCCCTCACCATTCATCCATCCAGCTCCCTCACCATCCATCCATCCAGCCCCCCTCACCATCCATCTAGTCCCTTCACGATCCATCCAGTCCCCCTCACCATCCATCCATCCATCCATCCAGTCTGTCCCACCATCCATCCATCCAGCCCCCTCACCATCTATCCATCCAGTCCCCTCACCATCCATCCATCCAGTCCCTTCACCATCCATCCCATCACCTTTTCAATTTCAACAATAAGAGGATCGACTGGGAAAAAATAAATGTAGACCTTGCAACCATTCAATGGGAGACAGTCTTAAGCTACAAAACTTCCACACAGGGAATAGCTCAACTGACAGCTGAAGCTTACAAGGTCTGCTTGAAGCACGTGCCTATGAGGAGGGCAGAAAGAGGACCACTCTAGAAAGAGAACGCAGACGACTGTACAGGGAGGAAAAAAAAAATAACGGAAATGCTTCGGCAGACACAATATCACAAGCAAGGAAAATAGCCTAAGAAGGGAGATCAAAGAAATAGAACAAACATTGAAGCGATCATATGAGTCTGAGGAAATGGAATTGGAACAGAAAGCTATACAAGAGATAAGGAAAAATCCTAAATATTTTTTTCACATACGCAAAATCCAAACCTCGACCAGTATTGGACCGTTAATTACAAATGAAGGTACGTACACAGAGGACGACAAAGAGATTAGTGAAATTCTAAGAAGCCAGTATGAGGCTATGTTTAGCACACCAATAAACAACATGAAAGTTGATGACCCAGACAGCTTCTTTATGAATGACATTCAAGCTGCAGATAATATAACGGATATTACCACAAACTCGGAAGACTTTGAAAGAGAAATTGACAATATGCCTATGCACTCAGCTCCGGGGCTGACTCATGGAATTCAATATTCATAAAGAAATGTAAAGTACCAGTAGCGAGAGCACTCAGCGTAATATGGAGAAAGAGCCTAGATACAGGGGAGATACCAGCAGCACTTAAATCTGCAGATATAGCTCCATTGCACAAGGGGGGGAGTAAAGCCTTGGCAAAAAATTATAGGCCAGTTGCACTAACATCACACATAATAAAAGTGTTTGAAAGAGTGATTAGGAATCAAATTTCTAGTTTTATGGAAAACAATGAATTGCACAACCCAGGACAACATGGATTTAGAGCGGGAAGATCCTGTCTGTCACAGTTACTCAACCACTATGACAAAATCACAGAAGCCCTAGAAGAAAAGCAAAATGCTGATGTTGTATACACAGACTTTGCAAAGGCGTTCGACAAATGTGACCATGGGGTGATAGCTCACAAAATGAGGTCAATGGGAATAACTGGAAAAGTAGGACGCTGGATACTCAATTTCCTGTCGAACAGAACACAAAGAGTAACAGTCAATCAGATAAAATCGAGTCCAAGCGATGTTAAAAGCTCTGTACCTCAAGGTACAGTCCTTGCACCATACTGTTCCTTATTCTCATATCTGATATAGACAAAAATACACGTCAGCTTCGTGTCGTCCTTTGCAGATGACACAAAATCAGCATGAAAATTACCTCTGCTGAAGACATTGAAAACTACAAGCAGATGTCAACAAAGTTTTCGATTGGGCAGCAGAAAATAACATGATGTTTAACAGTGATAAATTTCAGGTACTCAGGTACGGCAAAAATGAGGATCTGAAACATAATACAGGGTACAAAACACAATCGAATCTTCCCATAGTAGAAAAAACAGCATGTCAAGGATTTGGGAATAATGATGTCAGACGATCTAACGTTTAGGGAGCATAACCAAGCAAATATGCGTCAGCCAGAAAAATGATCGGATGGATTACGAGAACTTTCAAATCCAGGGATCCCATCACAATGGTTGTACTCTTCAAGTCACTTGTGTTGTCCCGTCTCGAGTACTGCTCAGTACTCACTTCCCCCTTCAGAGCAGGAGAGATTGCTGAAATAGAGGGAATACAGAGAACATATACGGCACGCATAGACGAGATAAAGCACCTAAATTATTGGGATCGTCTCAAAGCTCTCCAAATGTACTCTCTAGAAAGGAGACGAGAGAGATACCAAATAATATACACATGGAAAATACTGGAGGGCCAGGTCCCAAATCTGCACAGTAAAATAACAACGTACTGGAGTGAACGATATGGAAGAAAATGCAAGATTGATCCAGTGAAGGCAGAGGTGCCATAGGCACAATCAGAGAGCACTGTATAAACATCGGAGGTCCGCGGTTGTTCAACATCCTCCCAGCGACTATAAGAAATATTGCTGGAACAACCGTGGAATCTTCAAGAGAAAACTGGACTGTTTTCTAAGAGAAGTTCCGGACCAGCCGGGCTGTGGTGGGTATGTGGGCCTGCGGGCCGCTCCAAGCAACAGCCTGGTGGACCAAGCTCTCACAAGTCGAGCCTGGCCTCGGGCCGGGCTTGGGGAGTAGAAGAACTCCCAGAACCCCATCAACCAGGTATCAACCTGGTACCTCACAATCCATCAATCCATTTAGTCACATCACCATCCATCCATCCAGTACCCTCTCCATCCATACGGTCTCTCACTATTTATCCATCCAGTCCCCTTACCATCGATCCATCCATTCAGTCCCCTCACCATCGATCCATCCATCCAGTCCCCTCACCATTGACCCATCCATCCAGTCCCCTCACCATCGACCCATCCATCCAGCCCCCTCATCATCCAGCCATCCATTCCCCTCACCATTTATCCATCCTGTCCTTTCACCATCCATCCATCCAATCCCCTCACCACATCCATCCAGTCCCCTCACCATCCATCAATCCAGTCCTATCATGATCCATCCATCCAGTCCCCTCAACCATCCATCCATCCAGTCCTCATCCATCCAACCAGTCCCCTCACCATCCATCCAACCAGTCCCTTACCGTCCATCCATCCATCCAGTCTCATCACCATCCATACCTTGAGGTTACCTTGAGGTGCTTCCGGGGCTCAGCGTCCCCGCGGCCCGGTCGTTGACCAGGCCTCCTGGTTGCTGGACTGATCAACCAGGCTGTTAGACGCGGCTGCTCGCAGCCTGACGTATGAGTCACAGCCTGGTTGATCAGGTATCCTTTGGAGGTGCTTATCCAGTTCTCTCTGGAACACTGTGAGGGGTTGCCAATTATGCCCCTTATGTGTAGCGGAAGCGTGTTGAACAGTCTCGGGCCTCTGATGTTGAAAGAGTTCTCTCTCAGAGTACCTGTTGCACCTCTGCTTTCAACGGGGGTATTCTGCACATCCTGCCATGTCTTCTGGTCTCATGTGATGTTATTTCCGTGTGCAGCTTTGGGACCAGCCCCTCAATTATTTTCCACGTGTAAATTATTATGTATCTCTCCCGCCTGCGCTCAAGGGAGTACAGATTTAGGCTCTTTAGTCGGTCCCAGTAATTTAGATGTTTTATTGAGTGGATTCTTGCAGTGAAGGATCTCTGCACACTCTCCAGGTCAGCAATTTCTCCAGCTTTGAAAGGGGCTGTCATTGTGCAGCAGTACTCCACTCTAGAGAGCACAAGCGTTTTGAAAAGTATCATCATTGGTATAGCATCTCTAGTGTGAAAAGTTCTTGTTATCCAACCTGTCATTTTTCTTGCAGTTGTGACGGCTACTTTATTGTGTTCTTTAAAGGTAAGGTCTTCCGACATGAGTACACCCAAATCCTTTACATTGCCTTTTCGTTCTATGTTATGATTTGCCTGAGTTTTGTACGTGGTTTCCGCTTTTATATTTTCAATTTTTCCGTAGCGCATGAGCTGGAACTTATCCTGTGTATATAGTGTAATAACAGCAACAGGAGTATGTTGGGAGGAGCCATTTTGGTGAGGGAGGTGGCGTCATTCTCGTAGTGTCGTCTACTCACTGCTGTGTGATTTCTCGTGCAGTGTATGGTGGCCACTATGCTGTTTGGACACAATACTGGCTTACTTGCATAGTTATGGTGAATAAAACATGTAGGTACGTATACATAACGTGTGTAAATAGTGTAATTAAAACGGTAACAGTATGGTGGGAGGAGCAATATTGGCGAGTAAGGTATAAGGAGTAAGCTAGGCGTTGGAGGAGCGAGGGAGGGAGGGCTGGCTGGGTGTGGCAGCTCACACTCGTGGAGTTCTGAGTGTGTTGATGGGGAATGTATATAGTGTGCGATAGTGTATAGTGTGTAAATATGTTGTAAATATACATAAATGAACATGAAACATTGGATATATGAGCAATATATGTGTCGGACACAGAAGTGTCTTATGACAGTTCAGATGTTCTACTTATACTGCCATAATATTATGTACGTGTTTATTATACATAGGATTGGCAAGAAGAGAAAAGAAAAAATGTATTTGGAAATGTACGCAAAAAATAAAAAAAAAATATTTGTGGCAACTTGTGCACGTTGAAGCTGGAGAGCGACTGGCCTCGGGAGTCTACGTCACGGGCGACTGGCTTCGGGAGTCTTCGTCACGGGCGACTGGCTTCGGGAGTTTACTTCACGGGCGACTGGCTTCGGGAGTCTACTTCACGGGCGACCACCAAATCGTGACGTCAAAGAGAATTGCGGTAGCCTCACTATGTGTGGCAGCCACTCTTGTTTCGCTCACCATACTAGCTGCATGGTTTGCTATGGGGGAACACATGTACATGGATATATACAGTGTGTGTGTGTGTGTGTGTGTGTGTGTGTGTGTGTGTGTGTGTGTGTGTGTGTGTGTGTGTGTGTGTGTGTGTGTGTATAGTGTAATAACAGCAACAGGAGTATGTTGAGAGGAGCTATTTGGTGAGGGAGGTGGCGTCGTAATCGTAGCTTCGTCTGCTGTGTGATCTCTTCATGCAGTGTATGATTGCCATTGTACTGTTTGGACACAATACCGGCTTACTTACATAGTTTGGGGTAAATAAAACATGTAGATAGGTATACAGTATATAACATGTATAAATAGCATAATAAAAACAATAACAATAACAGTTTGGTGGGAGGAGCAATGTTGGCGAGTAAGATGTTGGATTGAGGGAGGGCTGTCTGGGTGTGGCTGCTCACACTTGCGGTATTCTGAATGTGTTGATGGTGAATGTATATGTGTGACAGTGTATAGTGTATACATCTGGTTACCTGGTTGATGGGGTTTTGGGAGTTCTGGGTGAGTGTATTAGTTGTCTCTTCAGAGGCAACCTCTGAAGAGACAACTAATACAACACCTATACCCCCTATTAGACTATTTTACAGGAACTTCTTCTCCACAGCTCATAAAACGGAGGAAAGGGCCCTGAAAGATATTGTTAATAGAAATGTTATCCCTACAGACAAAAATCAGAAGATACAACTAACGATTTACTATAAAACCAAAAAAAACGGCCAGCCTACTCATGAGAAACTCTCCAGACACGGAGCAGAACGCTCTAAAAGAGACAAACGTTGTCTATGCCTTCAAATGCCTCTTGGGGACTGTAAGCCTCAAAAAACTCAGTATATAGGCAAGACAACAACATCTCTTTCCAGGCGTTTAACGTTGCATAAGCAACAGGGCTCCATTAAGGAACATATATTCTCTTCCCACAACAAACCATCACAAGAGAAATCTTAGCAACAACACAGAAATCATTGATAGATACAGTGACAGCAGCGGCTTGACATCTGCGAGGCACTACACATCAAGAAGTCAACACCAGCAATCAACAGCCAATTAACGCACAACTATATTCTACCCACTTCAAGACTCCGCTCCAATACAGAAACATCAAGAAATATGGGCCAATAGGCCTTCTGCAGTTCTATCTTTACCCATCTTCTGCAAATCTATACCCATTGTTCCGTGTTCTGTGTTTTGTTTGAAAGTTTGTTTTTCACCCCACTATTGTATTACATCACCTCACCCAAATGCAGGTATAAGAGCCAATGCTGTTTCAGTCATAAGTTGTGTGTGGATAAACTAAAGTCTTTGAAAATGTAATAAGTTTTACGAAACGCGCTCAAGTGTCGTGTCAGACTAGAAATAAAAATGAATTTTGGAGAATTGATTTTTCATTTACTGTCACCAGTAAAAGAAACATAAGGAAAATCGAGAAAATTCGTGTTAGAATTATTAATCTTACTTTTTCGGTCATATTTAATAATATATGTCTACGGAAAGACTGCTACCAAAATATACTAATATATATATATATCTATATATATATTATATATATATATATATATATAATATATATATATATAATATATATATATATATATATATATATATATATATATATATATATAATATAATATATAAATTTTATTTCTGTTTGGTGGTACTCCCTGCTTGGCTTTCGTTAGTGGTCACACCCCGGGGGGATTCAGCTTTTAGAAGTTTGTTTGGTACACTTGGGAGCTGGTTTGCAGTACCCTGCCTGGTCTTCCATTAGCCTGTAACCATGGCTAGGGGCCCTGGTAAACCCCACGGGGGCTCTGTGGCCTGATGGATGTAACCTCTGAGTCCCCCTTGCGTCCTACGAGTTTAAAGGTTGATCTGTCCCATTGTCTAAGAGTGACACTCACCGGTTGTGCCTCCGCAATGCTGCCTGTTGGGTCGTTGTTTCTTTTGACCCGGAGTTGTGCGATGGGTGTTGTCTGTACATGGCCTCATTCACCCAGGCCACTGGTCATGATATGCAGGTGCAGGCGGCTGTAGCATTGCATGCTAGGTTTAGGTTGCTGCAACGCTCTAGGTTGGTTGCGGCCCCGAGACTGCCCCGTTTTGGTTATAGGGGTTCGGACGTGGGGGTGGGGGGTCGCCTCGGCTCTGGTTCCTTCCGGCTCCGAACTATAGGCGGGTTTCGGGGTTGGAGCAGGGTCTGGTTGGGTTGAGACTCGGGCGGTCTTGGGGGTTTTCCTCTTCCGGGGTGGCGGCTTAGGCATTCGAGGCTGTTCCTCCAGCTGTGCCGTATTGGTCTGACCAGTGGGCTCCCTTCCTTAGTGTTTTGTATGGCCGTCCCGGTTTTTCCTTGTGAGGCTGGGGCTTTGGGGGTATGGCTTGGCCCCGTGTCCTGCCATAGAGGTTCCCGGGGTTGGGAAGGGGTTGCCTGGTTGGCCTCGGCCCCGTTTTGCCCCACTTGGGTCTTTGTACCTTCGGTGCTGGGCTTGCAGTTCCTAAGAGTGGGGTTTTTCCTTCCCCTCTGTGTTTGTGTTCGTTTCGGGGTCTACCTCATCCATGGGTTTGGATCCGTGTCCCATCGAGTCCGTCGGTTCTGTCATTCCTGGGGATGTTTCACCCCTTTTCCTCACCTTTTTCTTGCTTATGTCGTGATACTGTTCTCTTCATCTCGGGGTCCCTGCATGTCCCTCGATCAGGGGGTGTCTTTTTGTCCATATGTACCTCCGTGCATTTGTGCTTGCTTGTCATGGTTCTCGTTAGTTCGCGAACCTCTTTGTTCCTTCCAATATTATTGGAACGTCTGTTGACTTTCAGTGAGGTTTCCTTCTGGTTCTTTCTCGGCCTCGTTGGTCCCCTTCCAACCCTTCCCTTTTCTTCTTTCGATTCTGTTTTGCCTTATTTTGTTTTCACATGGTCTCTCCTTTCTATTTCGACATCCCTCGTATTTGTTCCGTACGCCTTGCTGGTGTGTGTACTATATGCGTAGGTACGATATGTGTATGTATGATATGTGTGTGTACGATATGTATGTCCGACTGGTGTATGAGCTGCACCACCCGTGCAGTTCGTACCTCGCGGGCTGGGGCCGGGGTGCTCGTTTTGTTTCTGGGTGGTGTACTCATGTGTTCCACATCATTTATCGAGGTTTTCTACGGCTTCTCGCTCGTCTTCTCTCTCTGGTCATAGCCCTCTAGATGCTGGGGGTGTTCTGGATTTTATATGTGGGGACGTCACTTTGTTCTTTTCTCTGCTTCCAGGTGTGGGGTGACTCAGAGTGCCGCCACCTCCACCTCTGTACTGCACCTCGTCTTCTGCTGGGCATGCACCTCTGGACATATTCCAAATTCAATTTCAAATTCAAATTTTTATTCAGGTAAAAGTACATACAATACCTACAGCCTCTAATACGCATAGCGTTTCAGGCAAACCACTGGCGATGCTCCTGGTATGGTAGTTGGCTCGCCTGTACTCACCTAGTTGTGCCTGCGGGGGTTGAGCTTTGTCTCTTTGGTCCCGCCTCTCGACCGTCAATCAATTGGTGTACAGATTCCTGAGCCTACTGGGCTCTATCATACCTGCATTTGAAACTGTGTATGGAGTCAGCCTTCATCACATCACTTCCTAGTGTGTTCCATTTATTAACTACTCTGACACTGAAAAAATTCTTTCTAATGTCTCTGTGGCTCATCTGGGTACTAAGTTTCCACCTGTGTCCCCGTGTTCGTGTTCCACCCGTGCTGAAAAGTGTCTTTGTCCACCCTGTCAATTCCCCTGAGAATTTTATAGGTGGTTATCATGTCTCCCCTTACTCTTCTGTTTTCCAGGGACGTGAGGTTCAGCTCCTTTATCCTTTCCTCGTAGCTCATTCCTCTCGGTTCAGGGACGAGCCAAGTGGCATACCGCTGAATTTTCTCTAACTTTGTCTTGTGTTTAACCCTTAAACTGCGCAACACTTCATATGACGTGTTGAGTAACTTGCTATATATTCCGCATCACGTCATATGACGTGTTGGAGTACTACGCAAGATTTAAACGGCCCGCGGATACATGGGTTCACCACACCTTCATCAGGGCTCTTGTAAACAGACGCCATTTTTTTTTAAATTGTGGGCCAAACTCCTGGGTGTTAGGGGCCTCGTATTGAGTGAGCTACCAAGCCTGACGCATGCAGCATGAACTCACAGCACTGCTGTTCAGCTTGTGACCACAGCATCGCCTAAAAATGCCATAATATACTTGTTCATGCTATTATGTAGTGACGATATTATTACAAAGACCCTGACTGTGATAAAACTGACCAGGGTTCTGATAATAGCAGGATTGTGGTGATATTTAGCGCTGTGCTCCATGGAAGGAGTAATGCTGTGGGAGGGAGGGTGGTGGCATTGTCTTCTGACTGTGTGTGGCCACCTTTTATTGACTGCACTCACCATACCAGCTTAGTGGTTCGCTATGGTGAACACAAATGTAGATACTTATATATAACGTGTGTATAGAGGGTATAAACAGCAAGAGGAGTAGGTTGGGAGCCGCCATTTTGGTGAGGGCGGTGGCGTCGTCTGCACGATTTATCATGTTGTTAACTGGTTACCGCGATGGTCTTTGGGCACCATACCAGTTTACTTGTACAAGTATGGTGAATAAAACAGGTAGATATTGTGTGTATATAGCGTAATAACACCATAAACAGTACTGTATTGTTGTAGGAGAAATATTAGTGCGTCTGGCCTTGAGGGCGGCAGCCATCAGCTGACTGTGTGAGGTCCTACGTCTTTGTGCCTTTACTCACCATACAAGTTTAGATGTACAGTTATGGTGAACAAAACATGTAAATACTTATATATAACATCTGTATATAAAAGTAAAAACAGTATGGTGGGTGGAGAATGGTGGCAAGTCAGGTGAGGTGAGGGAAGGAGGGAGTGGCAGCCACTGGCTGCCACTGCCACTCAGCATACCAACTAGTGGTTCGTTATGGTGAACACGAATGTAGATACTTATATATAGAGTATGTATATAGTGAATAAAAGCAAAAACAGTATTGTGGGAAGAAAATGTGGGTGAGTCAGGTGACTTGAGGGAGGGCGTGAGTGGCTGGCTGGTACACGGCGGTCACTCCTCATTACTTTTTGACTCATAATAGCAACTTAGTGGTTCGTTATGGTGAACAAAACATGCATATACTTATATATAACCTGTGTATATAGTGTAATAACTGACAAGTATTTGTTCACTGTTTGATGAACATAATTGAATCAACAATATGCACACCATATTTTTGAGTACAGTGATGATTCACTCATTTTATTATATAAATATATCACACTATACACTATTGAATAATATTACAGCAAAAAAACTAAGAAAAATCAATCAGAGACATTGAAATAATTAGGTAATTATCTCTTTGTGGCAACTCTGGCCTGACAGCTGGCGATCAACAGACCGCCTGGGACGCACGCTGAGTCAGCGCCTGTTTTTTGCCAGACTTCCCCGCCCTATAGCGGGCAATATATGTCACTTACGATTTTTTTATTATTTTTCCCATCATCAGTGAACACAAATTAACAGATTAGGAAGAAAATATATATATATTTTTTTCAAAATTACATGCGCCTGTGGGGAACAAAGGATATTATACCCCTAGCATATTAAGGGTTAACTTGGTATGGACTCCAGGCTATAGCTGCATATTCCAGGATTGGTCTGACATAAGTGGTATACAGGGTCCTGAACGATTCCTTACACATGTTTCTAAAAGAAGTTCTTATGTTGGCCAACCTAGCATATGCCGCTGATGATATTCTTTTGATGTGGGCCTCGGGGGACAGGTTCGGTGTGATATCAACCCCCAGATCTTTCTCTCTATTTGACTCTTGCAGGATTTCACCTCCCAGATGGTACCTTGTGTTCAGCCTCCTGCTCCCTTTGCCTAATTTCATTTCTTTACACTTTCCTGAGTTGAACTTTAGCAGCCATTTTCTAGACCATTCCTACAGTTTGTCCAAGGCCATCCTGTAGTCTCTGTCTATCTTCATCTGTCTTGATTCTTCTCATAATTTTTGCATCATCAGCAAGCATTGAGAGGAATGAGTCTATACCTTCCAGAAGATCATTTACATACATTAGAAACAGGATGGGTTGTGGCATGGTCGTGTCTCCGCTCTGCAGGTGAAATTGTACTGTCTGGCGACTCTGTCGGCCAAGTGCTGGTTCCTGACTTTTGGTGGAGTACTCGCCAGGTTGTGCTCATGGGGGTGGAGCTCTGGTCCCACCTCTCAACTGTCGGTCGATGGGTGTGCAGATTCCCGAGCCTACTGGGCTCTATCTTATCTATGTTTGCAACTGTGTATAAAGTCTGCCTGCACCACATCACTTTCTAGTGCATTCCATTTCCTACCTCCTAGTGCATTCCATTTCTACAATGTCACTCCTCTGACATTGATCAGGTTCTTGTTAATGTCTCTATGGCTCATTTGGGTACTCGGCTTCCTCCTTTGTCCCCTTGTGCGTGTACCACCCTTATTCACTACTCCATTCTTGTTTACTGTCACTTCCCCACTTGACAGGGTTGCGTCGATTGCTCCTAACAGCGTTGTTAGGTGTTGTGTGTTTTGCTTGGACACTTTGTGTGTCTTCAGTGACTTTGCTTTGTCCTTGTATCTTGTTCTTTGTTGACATGTGGGGCACTGCCTCGCATTTCGGTCCTTTTTGTTTAGTTTTTCAACACCTGGGTCTTTTCCCTTTACTATATTTGGACACCACTCCATTCCCTCGGTCCGTACTTCTGTGTCCTTCTTCCTTACTTGGTCTCTGATCTCTAGTCACTCCTTCCTTGCCTATCTTCGGTGCCTGGCTGTACCATGATAGCCATGGTGTCCCTCTGTGTTTGTGTGACCTCCCACTACACATTTTGTGGTTGGTCGTGTTCATTGCGTTCGGCTGCTACTTGGTCCGTTTTATGGTTTTTTCCTTGCCTATTTCCGTTTTTCCTCCTCCTATGCTACACTGTGTATCATATTGGCTATACTGATGTTAGGCAGGCTTCTGTCCATGTTCAGTTCCCTGCTTTGGACTGCCCCGGGTTCAGTTTTGGTACCGAGTTCCTTCACTTTTTCTTTGTATCTCACTGCAAGCTTCTGTGGTTGCACTGTCTGTGGGGGGGTTGAGGACTTCGGTCCACCACACTGCCCTAGCGGTTCTTTTTCTTGGGAAGGGTAGCTGGGATTCCGGTCTGGCTCTGGCTTTTCTTTGTTCCTTTTCGGAACGCATGTTTTTGTTTTCCTGCGGTTCGTGTCCTGCGTAGTTCTCCTCATGTATACCTCGGAGACACGTGCACCGTTCTTCCCAGCTGGGGCTGGTTGCACTGCTCCTTTGGGTTGCAGAGTTGCTGTTTTTAGCTTCGCGTCTCACGCTTTCGTTCGTGGTGCTCATTTCCTCGTTGGCCTATGCCTTTCTGTGCCTTCGGGACTTGTGCTTGTTTCTGTGTGTTCTCGAAGGTTCGGAAAGGTTTTTCACTACTTCCGTATTATTGGAAACATCTGTCGTCTTTCGTTGTGGCTTCCCTCTGGTTCTTTCTAGGGCCTGTTGGTCGTCTTCTGAACCGCACAACTCGCTCGGCGGGTTGTACGGTTCGGACATCATGTCCTGTGCATGCACCGTGGAAGTTTGTTTTGGTCTGGGCGATGTGCACCAGTGCTGGTGTGTTATGTCCTTTTCTATTGGGTGCTTCACCTCTTGTTTCTCCATTCTCCGGTCCGTGCCCGTAGTTACTGGGTGTTCTGGATTGCAGCTATGGGGTGGATGCCCAGGTTTTCCCTGTCCCATGGATGTGTACTACACCCCATGTAATTGCACTGAACTACAGGCCAGTGTCCCTAACCTGCATACCATGCAAGCTGATGGAAAGATTGTGCAAAAAAAACTAGTGGGCATCTGGAGCGAAGGAACTTTGTAGCACAGCATCATCATGGGTTCAGGGATGGCAGGTCCTGCCTCACAGGGTTACTTGAATTCTACGACAGGCAACAAAAATAAGGCAAGAAAGAGAAGGGTGGGCAGACTGCATATTTTTGGATTGTCAGAAAGCCTTTGATACAGTGCCACACAAGAGGCTAGTGCGAAAGTTGGAGATGCAGGCTGGAGTGAAAGGGAAGGTACTCCAGTGGATTGGGGAGTACCTAAGCAACAGGAGACAACGAGTCTGTGTGAGGGGTGAAGTCTCAGATTGGCGAGACGTTAAAGTGGAGTCCCGCAGGGGTCAGTCCTTGGACCTATACTGTTTCTGGTATATGTAATGATCTCCCAGAGGGTATAGATTCGTTCTCTCAATGGTTGCGATAATGCAAAAATTATGAGGAGGATTGAAACAGAGGATGATAGT
>WNGS01003689.1:0-17500 GCA_020271785.1 Procambarus virginalis
TCACTTAGTTGTATTTTACGGGGGTTGAGCTTTGCTCTTTCGGCCCGCCTCTCAACTGTCAATCAACTGTGTACTAACTACACTAACTACTTTTTTTTTTTTTTTTTTTTTTTTTTTTTTCACACCACACACACACACACCCAGGAAGCAGGCCCGTGACAGCTGACTAACTCCCAGGTACCTATTTACTGCTAGGTAACAGGGGCATTCAGGTGAAAGAAACTTTGCCCATTTGTTTCTGCCGGGTGCGGGAATCGAACCCGCGCCACAGAATTACGAATCCTGCGCGATATCCACAGGCTACTGGCCTGTGTGTGTGTGTGTGTGTGTGTGTGTGTGTGTGTGTGTGTGTGTGTATGAGTACTCTAGGCCACAGTTCACCACTGGGGAACCACTCACACCTTAACACAAACACCCTCATGTTGGCTCCAGTGCACCGAGTCACCGGAGGAGAAACAGAGCAAGTAAACACCGCTCAGGTGTTGACGGGAACTTTTATTGCTTCCTTATAAAATATTCCACAACGACTCCTAAGTCTTCCGGGAAAGAAAAATCTCTGTTTACGACACAACTTTAACCCAATAATCTGCGAACGACCACATCAATTAGATCCCGGCCTGGTAGAGGGCCACACGGCTCTCCCTCCTCCTCACCCTCTATCTACGTGTATAATATATATAATATATATATATATATATATATATATATATATATATATAATTATTAAATATGACCGAAAAAGTAAAATTAATAATTCTAACACGAATTTTCGTCAATGTTTCTTATATGCTTTATCACTGTTGATGGTAACTGAAAATCAATTCTCCAAAATTCATTTTATTTCTAGTCTGACGCGACACTTGGAACGCGTTTCGTAAAATTTATTACATTTTCAAAGACTTTAGTTTACACACACACAACTATACCTGAACAGAGTTTTAAAAACAGCTTCGATTTTATACCTGCATTTGGGTGAGGTGATATGTTACAACAGTTTTGAGATCATGAGGTGGGAAAACTCAGAACACGAAAACAATGGGTATACATATTTTGTAAGTTTAAAGGGAAGGATGGAAGTAACTGCAGAGGGGCCTATTGGCCCATATTTCTTGATGCTTCTATATTGGTGCGGAGCTTGAAGTGGGTAGAATAGGTTGTGCATTAATTGGCTGTTGATTGATGTGTCAACTTCTTAGGTGTAGTGCCTCGCAGATATTCAGCCTGCTGGTGTGCTGTATCTGATCGATGATTTCCGTGTTTTGTTGAACGACTTTCTGTTATGGTCTGTTGATGTGGGAAGAGATTATATCGTTCCTTAATGGAGACCTGTTGCTTATGCATCTCGTTAATCGCCTGGAAAGAGATGTTTTGTCTCTGCCTATATATCTAAATTCTTTGAGGCTGTACAGTCCCAAGTGGGCACGTGAAGGCATCAGACCGACATGTGGTCTCCTTTCAAAGCATTCTGCTTTGTGTCTGGGGAGTTTCTCATGAGAGGATTGGCAGTTTTCTTGGGTTTATAGTAGATCGTCAATTGTATCTTCTGATTTTTGTCTGTAGGGATAACGTTTCTATTGAACAATTCTTTCAGGACCCTTTCCTCGTTTTATGAGCTGTGGAAAAGAAGTTCCTGTAAAATAGTCAGGAAAGCTAATAGGGGGTACATAGGTGTTGTTTAGTTTCTCTTCAAGAGGTTGCATGGTGTTTCACTTTCCTTCTTATGATTGTCTTCGACGATAAAATTGGAGAAGCCGTTGTTGCACTAGACCGGCTTACCCATAATCAGAGTCTCTTCACTTATCGACCTGCTTTCCTTCCTATAGCGTGTGGCTGATGAGCACGGTCGACATAAGCGTTACGACACTCCTCTTGTACCTGTCTGGGCAGTCACTGTGGGCATTAAGCACATTCCTATTTGTTTCCTTAGTGTAGACTGCAGTGTGGAACACCATCCGCCTCCTTTCCATGACTGTTACATCTAGAAAAGACAGCTTCCCATCCTTCCCATCTCATAAGTGACCCAACACAACACAGAATTCCGTTCAAACCTTTCTCCTTCAGCTGCCTCCAGATGTCTCGACCCAGTGTACCTGTGTAAAAAGTCGCAACATACCTGCAGTATATGGAGCCGGTTTCAAGTTTCATGTCGACTAAGACCTTTTGCTCGATAGTACCCAATGTAGAGAGTTCACAAACAGGACACCTAGGGAGAAGACCCACCCATGGGTGACCCATCTACTTGCTTCTATACATGTGCCCATCCTATGGCACATGTATTAATTAAACATGTATAAGCAGCAGGGCTCCTTAATGGAGCCCTGTTGCCTATGTGCATGCATCTTAATCGCCCTGGAAAGAGATGTTGTTGTCTTGCCATTATACTGAGTTCTTTGGGGCTTACAGCCCCTAAGTGGGCATTTGAAGGCATTGACGACATTGGTCTTTTCAAAGCGTTCTGCTTTGTTGTCTGCAGAGTTTCTCATGATAGGATGGCATGTTTTCTTTGGTTTTATAGTAAGTCTAAAATCTATCGATTTACTATGAAAACCAAGGAACGAACAAGGACATATATCTTTTCCCACATACCAGACCATACAGAGAAAGCTTAACAAAAAAACACGGAAAATCATTGATAGATACAGCGCACACAGGCGGCTTGAATCTGAACAGGTACTACACATAAGACGTCAACACCCCAGCAATCAACAGCCAATGAATAACACAAATATATTCTACCCACTTCAGACTCGCACCAATATAGAAGCATCAAGAGAATATGGGCCAATAGGCCCTCTGCAGTGTACCTTCCATCTTCCCCTTTAACTTTACCCAAAATATTACCATTATTTCGTGTGGTTCTATCCTGTGGTATACTAAGATTCAGGTTTACAGAGCCTGTGTCCTGAGCCTCTCCTTTATGGCAGTGATCTTGGACACTCCGCGCCCGTCAGGTAAGACAGCTGAATGCCATTCCACATGCGCTGCCTTCGAAACATCTTGGACATCACCTGGCAGGAAAGGTACAAACAACAACTCTGGGGAGAGCTAGAGATCCCAGCATGTACACAATGCTGAAACAGAGACGAATGCGCTGGCTCGGGCACGTGTGCGAATGGGCGACGGCAGGATTCCCCAAGGATCTCCTGTATGGAGAGCTGATGCAGGGAAAGCGTCCAACAGGCAAGCCCCGCTACGGTACAAAGACGTATGCAAGAGGGACCTGAAGCCATGGACGTCGATCTTGCTATATGGGAGACACTGGCTGCAGACCGTTAGCCTGGAGGCAGTCTGTTCAAAGAGTCTCTCCAAGTTCGAGGAGTCATTTGCCAAGGAATCGGAGGCAAAGAGACAGAGAAGGAAAGCCAGTAGCCAGGACACAGACCAGAATCGGACTTCATTTGTGCTCAGTGTGGGATGGACTGCCACTCTGGGATTGGCCTCATCAGTCACACCAGACGCTGCACCAGGACCTGACAACCAGAGCGCAACTCCATAGTCTCCCGAGACTGAAGGATGCCTACTATACTATCCTGTGTTGAAATTTGTTTTCACCTCATCCAAACTGTTGTAACATATCACCTCACCCAAATGCCGGTATATAAAATGAAAAGCCGTCTGAATTATAGTCATAGTAAGAAATCTGTTTAGTGTTTACAAGTTATAGTTGTGTGTGTGTAAACTAAAGTCTTTGAAAATATAATAAGTTATTACGAAACGCGTTCAAGTGTCGCGTCAGACTAGAAATAAAAAGAATTTTGGAGAACTGATTTTTCAATTACCATCGACATGTGAAAAGAAACATAAGAATATTGAGGAAAATTCGTGTTAGAATTATTAATCTTACTTTTCGGTCATATTTAATATATATTGTCTACAGGAAAGACTGCTACCAAAATATACTAATGATTTATTTAAATATATTTCTGTACTCAGCCACGTGTTGCTAGTGGCTACAGGTAACAGCAACCCTCCACCGTGTTTCCCAGTCCGTTCCCACCTCATTCCCACTCCCCCGTCCTCTCGTCCACCCTACCATTATCCCCCCCCTTTGTTCTCTCGTCCTACCCACCGTCCCCTTGTCCTCCCACCATTCCCCACTCCCTCGCCAGATGCATTCCCAAATGATCTGATATCCCATCAGAAAATTGGTAACATCAAATGATCTCATGTTCATTCCCATCATTGAAAAATAAGAAAAACCATTAAAAAACGAATGAAAAAAATGAAAAAAACAAAAACCATACTCACGAAATGAGCGGTATGGTTAACAACAAAGCTCAATTCCTAAACAGTCACTCAAAATAATTACATCAAAAAGAAACTTATTCGAAATCAATGAAAATTTAATTTATCAATGAAATCCGAAACACTGAATGGACTCGAAACATATTTAGTATAGCGTGAGATGCTCTTACGTGCAACTGATGGCACTGTTACAAAATAAAGAATGTTTTTATCTGTCACAGGTGTGGCATCTATTCTTAAAAGTTCGAAATAAACGGTATGGTAAACAACACAGCACAATTGCAACACAATGTCACACAAAATAATTAAATAAAATTAAAATAAAATAAATCGAAATTTATGAAAAATAAACTTATCAATGCAATCGGAAACAGTGAAATGTAATTCGTAACACATTTAGTATAGTGGGTGAGTTGCTATTATGCGCAACAGATGGCGCTAAATTTCAAAAATATAAGTTTTTACCTGTCACAGGTGTGGCATCTATATAGTAGGTATATAAAAACATGTGCATATTCGAATGGAACGTTGTGTCAGAATTTCAAAGCAATCGGTGAAGAACTTTTAGAGAATACAGCATGCTCTTACGTCCAACAGATGGCACTGTTTTTCAAAAAAAGCATGTTTTTTCCTGTCACAGGCAAAGCATCTATATAGTAGGTATATAAAAACCCGCTCGGATGCGAATGGAACATTGTGTGAAAATTTCAATGCAATCGGTGAAGAACTTTCTGAGATTAGCGGTTATGAACAAACGAACAATTCCCTTTTTATTTAAATAAATTAAGAACATGAATTACAGACTTAGTTATGTTGACCAAACCACACACTAGAAAGTGAACAGACCAAGACGTTTCGGTCCTTCCTGGACCATTCTCACGTCGATTGTGATGGACATCACAATCGACTTCATAATGGTCCAGGACGGACCGAAACGTCGTCGTCCCCTGATTTTCTAGTGTGTGGTCTGGTCAACATATTTCAGCCACGTTATTGTGACTCCTCGTCTGCATTAGTTATGTTAGGTTAGGATAGTTAAAGGTAGGGTTGGTTAGGTTAGGTTAGATTTGACCAAATTTCTATGTTAATTTTAATGTAACAATTAAAATAATCAATAATTGAAAGTTTTATCATTCCATAAGAAAAACTTTAGAAAAATATATATGATTTCAGGAAAACTCGGTTATTAGGCATCTTGACTTATTAGGTAAACACACACACATACACACACATAGACTCATTCCTCTCAATGTTTGCTGACGACGCCAAAATTATGAGAAGGATTAAGACAGAGGAGGACAGCTTGAGACTTCAAGAAGACCTGGACAAGCTGCAGGAATGGTCGAACAAATGGCTGTTAGAGTTTAACCCAAGCAAATGTAATGTAATGAAGATAGGGGTAGGAAGCAGGAGACCAGATACAAGGAATCATTTGGGAGATGAAATACTTCAAGAGTCAGAGAGAGAGAAAGACCTGGGGGTTGATATCACGCCAGACCTGTCCCCTGAAGCTCATATCAAGAGGATAACATCAGCAGCATATGCCAGGTTGGCTAACATAAGAACGGCCTTTAGAAACTTGTGTAAGGAATCTTTCAGAACATTATATACCACATATGTCAGACCAATCCTGGAGTATGCGGCTCCAGCATGGAGTCCCTATCTAGTCAAGCATAAGACTAAACTGGAAAAGGTTCAAAGGTTTGCCACCAGACTAGTACCCGAGCTGAGAGGTATGAGCTACGAGGAGCGACTGCAGGAATTAAACCTCACTTCGTTGGAAGACAGAAGAGTTAGGGGGACATGATCACCACATTCAAGATTCTCAGGGGAATCGACAGGGTTGATAAAGACAGGCTGTTTAACACAAGGGGCACACGCACTAGGGGACACAGGTGGAAACTGAGTGCCCAAATGAGCCACAGAGATATTAGAAAGAACTTTTTTAGTGTCAGAGTGGTTGACAAATGGAATGCATTAGGAAGCGATGTGGTGGAGGCTGACTCCATACACAGTTTCAAGTGTAGATATGATAGAGCCCATTAGGCTCAGGAAACTGTACACCTGTTGATTGACGGTTGAGAGGCGGGACCAAAGAGCCAGAGCTCAACCCCCGCAAGCACAACTAGGTGAGTACACACACACACACACGCACACACACACACACACACACACACACACACACACACACACACACACACAACACACACACACACACACACACACACACACACACACACACACACCACACACACACACACACACACACACATGGGAGCATGAGATACCTCTAGGTATCAGATTGGAGCATGAAATACCTCTAGGGGCCAGTGACCATTGTGTCCTAGTCTTTGACTACATGATGGAATTCAAACTTATGACGATGGGACAAGAGATCTGGGAAAGGAGAGTTGACTACAGGAAAGGGGACTATAGGAGGATAAGGGACTATCTGGGAGAAGTGCAGTGGGAGGAAGAAATTAGAGGAAAAACAGTCCAAGATATGATGGACCTAGTCATACAGAAATGCCAAGAGGCCGAAGAGAGATTTATACCAACAGTAAAGGGAAAAAATAAGAAGGAATATAATAACCCTTGGTTTAATAGACAGTGTCAGGAAGCAAAAAAGGCCAGCAGGCGGGAGTGGAGGAAGTTCAGAAGACAAAGGACAGAGGACAACAGGATCAGATGCAACAGAGCTAGGAACGATTACATTAACATAAGACGAACATCGGAAAGGGACTATGAGAACGATATTGCAATCAAAGCAAAAAAACAACCTAAGCTACTACACAGTCATATAAGAAGGAAAATGTCGGTGAACGACCAAGTGACAAGGCTAAGGAAGGCAGAGGGGGCATATACTGAAAATGACAAGGAAATCTGTGAGGCACTGAATGCCAGTTTCCATGGAGTGTTCACTACCGAGCCCGAGCAGCTCCCATTGTTGGAAGGGGTTACCCTAGATGAAAGACTATCAGATATAGAGGTGACAGCAGAAGAGGTAATGAAACAGTTGACAACTCTAGATGCATCTAAAGCAGTAGGACCAGACAAAGTATCACCGTGGATACTAAAAGAAGCGGCGCAGGCCCTCAGCGTGCCTCTGGCGATGATCTTTAATGAGTCACTTATGTCGGGAGAATTGCCCAGTTGCTGGAAGAAGGCAAATGTCGTGCCGATCTTCAAGAAAGGCGATAGGGAGGAGGCACTTAACTATAGACCTGTATCACTGACAAGCATCCCCTGTAAAATACTGGAAAGAATAATTAGGCTACGACTGGTTGCGCACCTGGAGAACGTTAGGTTTGTGAACAAACATCAACATGGGTTCTGGACAGGGAAATCGTGCCTAACAAACCTTCTGGAATTCTATGATAAAATAACGAGGATAAGACAGGACAGAGATGGTTGGGCAGACTGCATATTTCTGGACTGCCAAAAAGCCTTTGATACAGTACCGCACATGAGACTGCTGTTCAAACTCGAGAGGCAGGCGGGGGTAGGGGGAAAGGTCCTAGCATGGATAAGGAACTACCTAACAGGAAGGAGCCAAAGAGTTACGGTAAGGGGCGAGAAGTCGGACTGGCGAACAGTAACAAGTGGAGTACCACAAGGATCGGTACTGGGACCAATTCTATTTCTTGTATATGTTAACGATATGTTTACGGGTGTAGAGTCCTACATGTCGATGTTTGCGGATGACGCAAAGTTGATGAGAAGAGTTGTGACAGATGAGGATTGCAGGATCCTCCAAGAAGACCTGAACAGGTTGCAGAGATGGTCAGAGAAATGGCTATTGGAATTCAACACGAGCAAATGTAAAGTTATGGAAATGGGACTAGGAGATAGGAGACCAAAGGGTCAGTACACAATGAAGGGGAACAGTCTACCTGTGACGACGCGCGAGAGAGACCTGGGTGTGGACGTAACACCTAATCTATCTCCTGAGGCACATATAAATAGGATAACGACAGCAGCGTACTCGACACTGGCAAAAGTTAGAACATCATTCAGAAACCTAAGCAAGGAGGCATTTAGGGCGCTTTACACTGCCTACGTGAGGCCAGTCTTAGAGTATGCCGCCTCATCATGGAGTCCCCATCTGAAGAAGCATATAATGAAACTGGAAAAGGTTCAGAGGTTTGCAACGAGACTCGTCCCTGAGCTACGAGGGATGGGGTATGAGGAGCGCCTGAGGGAACTGTGCCTTACGACACTAGAAAGAAGAAGGGAGAGAGGGGACATGATAGGAACGTATAAAATACTCAGAGGGATTGACAGAGTGGACATAGACGAAATGTTCACACGGAATAGTAACAGAACGAGGGGACATGGATGGAAGTTGGAAACTCAGATGAGTCACAGAGATGTTAGGAAGTTTTCTTTTAGCGTGAGAGTAGTGGGAAAATGGAATGCACTCAAGGAACAGGTTGTGGAAGCAAATACTATTCATAATTTTAAAACCAGGTATGATAGGGAAATGGGACAGGAGTCATTGCTGTAAACAACTGATGCTCGAAAGGCGGGATCGAAGAGTCAATGCTCGATCCTGCAGACACATATAGGTGAGTACATATAGGTGAGTACACACACACACACACACTGTTAGAGTTTAACCCAAGCAAATGTAATGTAATGAAGATAGGGGTAGGAAGCAGGAGACCAAATACAAGGTATCATTTGGGAGATGAAATACTTCAAGAGTCAGAGAGAGAGAAAGACCTGGGGGTTGATATCACGCCAGACCTGTCCCCTGAAGCTCATATCAAGAGGATAACATCAGCGGCATATGCCAGGTTGGCTAACATAAGAACCCCCTTTAGAAATTTGTGTAAGGAATCTTTCAGAACATTATATACCACATATGTCAGACCAATGCTGGAGTATGCTGCTCCAGCATGGAGTCCATATCTAGTCAAGCATAAGACTAAACTGGAAAAGGTTCAAAGGTTTGCCACCAGACTAGTACCCGAGCTGAGAGGTATGAGCTTCGAGGAGAGACAACGGGAATTAAACCTCACTTCGTTGGAAGACAGAAGAGTTAAGGGGGGACATGATCACCACATTCAAGATTCTCAGGGGAATCGACTATGTAGATAAAGACAGGGTATTTAACACAAGGGGCACACGCACTAGGGGACACAGGTGGAAACTGAGTGCCCAAGTGAGTCACTGAGATATTAGAAAGAACTTTTTTAGTGTCAGAGTGGTTGACATATGGAATGCATTAGGCAGTGATGTGGTGGAGGCTGACTCCATACACAGTTTCAAGTGTAGATATGATAGAGCCCAATAGGCTCAGGAACCTGTACACCTGTTGATTGACGGTTGAGAGGCGGGACCAAAGAGCCTGAGCTGAACCCCCGCAAGCACAACTAGGTGAGTACAGACACACACACGCACACATACAAATAGGTGAGTACATAGAGAGCCGTATTTCTCTCGGTCTCTCTCTCTCTCTCATCTTGTATTGCCATTGAGCTGCTCTTCATATTTGCTGGCCTCTCACCCACTCCCATTACCGTTCATCTGTTACTCTCTCCCTTGTCTATTTCCGCTCCCCTTCCTTCTCCCTCTGTGCCTCCTCCCTCCAGCCGCGTTATTCTCCTCTCTCCACCTATCAACTCTTTTATATTCCCTCTCTCCCTTTCTCATTTCCCCTTCCTCTAATCCCCCCTCCTCACCCCACTTCCCCCCGTCCCGTCCACCCTCTCATCTCCCCATTCACCCGTCCCCCCACTCCCATTCCTCAGACGGTAACGACCCGAGATAAAGATTATATGGGAGAGTGTGGCGCTGGTGACGGCCGGCTGGGGGCGCTCAGTCGGCCTCGCGCCATAAGAGGACCGCAGAGAGCCGCAAGTTCTGCTCTTTCCTCTCGCTTACAACACCTTCACGGGGAGTAATGACGACATCTTACAGGCGTTATTGGTAGCCAGTAACGCCTGGCGAAGGTGCGTCAGCTGACTATCAACACAAGGTGAGCGGCGAGCATTAGCCAGGCGTGACGTGGCCGGCAACTCCTGTCACAAGCCATTACAGGCAAGACGGGGCCGTCACCGGCGGCCCGTCCATACAACACATGCTACCGGCATTGATTTTATGAGCGGGCGGCGGAGTGTGTTTACTGCGAGGCGCCTCGCTCTCTCACGCCGGACTTGTGCTCTGAGAGCCGGCTTTATTATGGTCCCGACACTCGTGTGGCCCCTCTGCCTCGCTCTCACCTGCAACCTGTCCTCATGCAACCTGTCCTCCTGCAGCCTGTCCTACAACCTGTCCTCATGCAACCTGTCCTCCTACAACCTGTCCTCATGCAACATGTCCTCCTACAACCTGTCCTCCTGCAACCTGTCCTCCTGCAACCTGTCCTCCTACAACCTGTCCTCTTGCAACCTGTCCTCCTGCAACCTGTCCTCCTGCAACCTGTCCTCCTACAACCTGTCCTCCAGCATCCTGTCCTCCTGCAACCTGTCCTCCTACAACCTGTCCTCCAGCATCCTGTCCTCCTGCAACCTGTCCTCCTACAACCTGTCCTCCTACAATCTGTCCTCCTACAACCTGTCCTACTACAATCTGTCCTCCTACAATCTGTCCTCCTACAACCTGTCCTCCTACAACCTGTCCTCCTACAACCTGTCCTCCTGCATCCTGTCCTCCTGCAACCTGTCCTCCTACAACCTGTCCTCCTACAATCTGTCCTCCTACAACCTGTCCTACAACCTGTCCTCCTACAACCTGTCCTCCAGCATCCTGTCCTCCTGCAACCTGTCTTCCTACAACCTGTCCTCCTGCAACCTGTCCTCCTACAACCTGTCCTCCTGCAACCTGTCCTCCTACAACCTGTCCTCCTGCAACCTGTCTTCCTACAACCTGTCCTCCTGCAACCTGTCCTCCTACAACCTGTCCTCCTGCAACCTGTCTTCCTACAACCTGTCCTCCTGCAACCTGTCCTACAACCTGTCCTCCTACAACATGTCCTCCTACAACCTGCCCTCATGCAACCTGTCCTCCTGCAACCTGTCCTCCTGCAACCTGTCCTCCTACAACCTGTCCTCATGCAACCTGTCCTCATGCAACCTGTCCTCCTACAACCTGTCCTCCTACAACCTGTCCTCCTACAACCGGTCCTCATGCAACCTGTCCTCATGCAACCTGTCCACTTGCAACCTGTCCTCCTACAACCTGTCCTCCTACAACCTGTCCTCATGCAACCTGTCCTCATGCAACCTGTTCTCATGCAACCTGTCCTCATGCAGCCTGTCCTACAACCTGTCCTCATGCAACCTGTCCTCCTACAACCTGTCCTCATGCAACATGTCCTCCTACAACCTGTCCTCCTGCAACCTGTCCTCCTGCAACCTGTCCTCCTACAACCTGTCCTCTTGCAACCTGTCCTCCTGCAACCTGTCCTCCTGCAACCTGTCCTCCTACAACCTGTCCTCCAGCATCCTGTCCTCCTGCAACCTGTCCTCCTACAACCTGTCCTCCTACAATCTGTCCTCCTACAACCTGTCCTACTACAATCTGTCCTCCTACAATCTGTCCTCCTACAACCTGTCCTCCTACAACCTGTCCTCCTACAACCTGTCCTCCTGCATCCTGTCCTCCTGCAACCTGTCCTCCTACAACCTGTCCTCCTACAATCTGTCCTCCTACAACCTGTCCTCCTACAACCTGTCCTCCTACAACCTGTCCTCCAGCATCCTGTCCTCCTGCAACCTGTCTTCCTACAACCTGTCCTCCTGCAACCTGTCCTCCTACAACCTGTCCTCCTGCAACCTGTCCTCCTACAACCTGTCCTCCTGCAACCTGTCTTCCTACAACCTGTCCTCCTGCAACCTGTCCTCCTACAACCTGTCCTCCTGCAACCTGTCTTCCTACAACCTGTCCTCCTGCAACCTGTCCTACAACCTGTCCTCCTACAACATGTCCTCCTACAACCTGCCCTCATGCAACCTGTCCTCCTGCAACCTGTCCTCCTGCAACCTGTCCTCCTACAACCTGTCCTCATGCAACCTGTCCTCATGCAACCTGTCCTCATGCAACCTGTCCACTTGCAACCTGTCCTCCTACAACCTGTCCTCCTACAACCTGTCCTCATGCAACCTGTCCTCATGCAACCTGTTCTCATGCAACCTGTCCTCATGCAACCTGTCCTCATGAAACCTGTCCTTCTGCAACCTGTCCTCATGCAACCTGTCTTCCTGCAACCTGACCTCCTACAACCTGTCCTCATGAAACCTGTCCTTCTGCAACCTGTCCACTTGCAACCTGTCCTCCTACAACCTGTTCTCCTACAACCTGTCCTCCTGCAACCTGTCCTCATGAAACCTGTCCTTCTGCAACCTGTCCACTTGCAACCTGTCCTCCTACAACCTGTCCTCCTACAACCTGTCCTCCTGCAACCTGTCCTCATGAAACCTGTCCTTCTGCAACCTGTCCTCATGCAACCTGTCCTCCTACAACCTGTCCTCCTACAACCTGTCCTCATGCAACCTGTCCTCATGAAACATGTCCTTCTGCAACCTGTCCACTTGCAACCTGTCCTCCTACAACCTGTCCTCCTACAACCTGTCCTCCTACAACCTGTCCTCATGCAACCTGTCTTCCTGCAACCTGTCCTCCTACAACCTGTCCTCCTACAACCTGTCCTCCTACAACCTGTCATCCTACAACCTGTCCTCATGCAACCTGTCCTTCTGCAACCTGTCCTCATGCAACCTGTCCTTCTGCAACCTGTCCTCCTGCAACCTGTCCTCCTACAATCTGTCCTCCTACAACCTGTCTTCCTGCAACCTGTCCTCCTACAACCTGTCCTCAGCAACCTGTCCTCCTACAACCTGTCTTCCTGCAACCTGTCCTCCTACAACCTGTCCTCATGCAACCTGTCCTACAACCTGTCCTCCTGCAACCTGTCCTCCTACAACCTGTCCTCCAACAACCTGTCCTCCTACAATCTGTCCTCCTACAACCTGTCTTCCTGCAACCTGTCCTCCTACAGCCTGTCCTCAGCAACCTGTCCTCCTACAACCTGTCTTCCTGCAACCTGTCCTCCTACAACCTGTCCTCCTGCAACCTGTCCTCATGCAATCTGTCCTTCTGCAACCTGTCATCATGCAACCTGTCCTCCTGCAACCTGTCCTCCTGCAACCTGTCCTCCTACAACCTGTCCTCCTACAACCTGTCCTCCTACAACCTGTCCTCCTACAACCTGTCCTCCTACAACCTGTCATCATGCAACCTGTCTTCTTGCAACCTGTCCTCCTAAAACCTGTCCTCCTACAACCTGTCCTCCTACAACCTGTCCTCATGCAACCTGTCCTCATGCAACCTGTCCTCCTGCAACCTGTCCTCCTGCAACCTGTCCTACAACCTGTCCTCATGCAACCTGTCCTCATGCAACCTGTCCTCCTGCAACCTGTCCTACAACCTGTCCTTCTGCAACCTGTCCTCATGCAACCTGTCTTCTTGCAACCTGTCCTCCTACAACCTGTCCTCCTACAACCTGTCCTCCTACAACCTGTCCTCATGCAACGGTCCTCATGCAACCTGTCCTCATGCAACCTGTCCACTTGCAACCTGTCCTCCTACAACCTGTCCTCATGCAACCTGTCCTCATGCAACCTGTCCTCATGCAACCTGTCCTCCTGCAACCTGTCCTACAACCTGTCCTTCTGCAACCTGTCCTCATGCAACCTGTCTTCTTGCAACCTGTCCTCCTACAACCTGTCCTCCTACAACCTGTCCTCCTACAACCTGTCCTCCTATAACCTGTCCTCATGCAACCTGTCCTCATGCAACCTGTCCTTCTGCAACCTGTCCTCATGCAACCTGTCTTCCTGCAACCTGTCCTCCTACAACCTGTCCTCCTACAACCTGTCCTCCTACAACCTGTCCTCCTACAACCTGTCCTCATGCAACCTGTCCTTCTGCAACCTGTCCTCATGCAACCTGTCCTCCTACAACCTGTCCTCCTACAACCTGTCCTCAGCAACTGTCCTCCTACAACCTGTCCTCCTACATCCTGTCCTCCTGCAACCTGTCCTACAACCTGTCCTCCTGCAACCTGTCCTCCTACAACATGTCCTCAACACCTGTCCTCCTACAACCTGTCCTCCTACAAACCTGTCCTCCTACAACCTGTCTTCCTGCAACCTGTCCTCCTACAACCTGTCCTCAGCAACCTGTCCTCCTACAACCTGTCCTCCTGCATCCTGCCTCATGCAATCTGTCCTCATGCAACCTGTCCTCCTGCAACCTGTCCTCCTACAACCTGTCCTCATGCAACCTGTCCTCATGCAACCTGTCCTTCTGCAACCTGTCCTCCTACAACCTGTCCTCCTACAACCTGTCCTCCTGCAACCTGTCCTCTACAACCTGTCCTCCTACAACCTGTCCTCCTGCAACCTGTCCTCCTGCAACCTGTCCTCCTGCAACCTGTCTTCCTACAACCTGTCCTCCTGCAACCTGTCCTCACCTACAACCTGTCCTCCTACAACCTGTCCTCCTACAACCTGTCCTCCTACAACCTGTCCTCCTGCAACCTGTCCTCCTGCACCTGTCCTCCTGCAACCTGTCCTCCTGCAACCTGTCTTCTACAACCTGTCCTCCTGCAACCTGTCCTCTACAACCTGTGCTCCTGCAACCTGTCCTACAACCTGTCCTCCTACAACCTGTCCTCATGCAACTGTCCTACAACCTGTCCTCCTACAACCTGTCCTCATGCAACCTGTCATACAACCTGTCCTCCTACAACCTGTGCTCCTGCAACTGTCCTACAACCTGTCCTCCTACAACCTGTCCTCCTACAACCTGTCCTCATGCAACCTGTCCTACAACCTGTCCTCCTACAACCTGTCCTCCTACAACCTGTCCTCATGCAACTGTCATACAACCTGTCCTACAACCTGTCCTCATGCAACCTGTCCTACAACCTGTCCTCCTACAACCTGTCCTCCTACAACCTGTCCTCATGCAACCTGTCCTCATGCAACCTGTCCTCCTGCAACCTGTCCTACAACCTGTCCTCCTACAACCTGTCCTCCTACAACCTGTCCTCATGCAACCTGTCCTACAACCTGTCCTCCTACAACCTGTCCTCCTACAACCTGTCCTCATGCAACCTGTCATACAACCTGTCCTCCTACAACCTGTCTTCCTGCAACCTGTCCTCCTACAACCTGTCCTCCTACAACCTGTCCTCTACAACCTGTCTGTTTCCTGCAACCTGTCCTCCTACAACCTGTCTTCCTGCAACCTGTCCTCCTACAACCTGTCCTCCTACAACCTGTCCTCCTACAACCTGTCCTCCTACAACCGGTCCCCTACAAACCTGTCCTCCTACAACTGTCCTCCTACAACCTTCTTCCTGCAACCTGTCCTCCTACAACCTGTCTTCTGCAACCTGTCCTCCTACAACTTGTCCTCCTACAACCTGTCCTCCTACAACCTGTCTTCTGCAACCTGTCCTCTACAACCTGTCCTCCTACAACCTGTCCTCCTACAAATAACGTCGCTTTCGTTCGTAGGCGTTACATAAGGCCAAATAAACTGTCTAACTAGAAAATGGTAGCGGCTNGTTTGTGTGTGTGGTGTGTGTGTTGTGTGTGTGTGTGTGTGTGTGAGTGTGTGTGTGTGTGTGTGTGTGTGTGTGTGTGTGTGTGTGTGTGTGTGTGTGTGTGTGTGTGTGGTGTGTGTGGTGTGTGTGTGTGTGTGTGTGTGAGTGTGTGTGTGTGTGTGTGTGTGAGTGTGCGTGTGTGTGTGTGAGTGTGTGGTGTGTGTGTGGTGTGTGTACTCACCTATTTGTACTCACCTATTTGTGCTTGCGGGGGTTGAGCTTTGCTCTTTGGTCCCGCCTCTCAACTGTCAATCAACTGGTGTACAGATTCCTGAGCCTACTGGGCTCTATCATATCTACACTTGAAACTGTGTATGGAGTCAGCCTCCACCACATCCTGGCCTAATGCATTCCATCCGTTAACTACTCTGACACTGAAAAAGTTCCTTCTAACGTCTCTGTGGCTCATGTGGGTACTCAGTTTTCCACCTGTGTCCCCTTGTTCGCGTCCCCCCAGTGTTGAATAGTTTGTCCTTGTCTACCCGGTCGATTCTCTGAGGATTTTGTAGGTTGTGATCATATCTCCCCTTACTCTTCTGTCTTCCAGTGTCGTAAGGTGCATTTCCCGCAGCCTTTCCTCGTAACTCATGCCTCTTAGTTCTGGGACTAGTCTAGTGGCATACCTTTGGACTTTTCCAGCTTCGTCTTGTGCTTGACAAGGTACGGGCTCATGCTGGGGCTGCATACTCCAGGATTGGTCTTACATAAGTGGTGTACAAGATTCTGAATGATTCCTTACACAGGTTCCTGAACGCTGTTCTGATGTTAGCCAGCCTCGCATATGCCGCAGATGTTATCCTTTTTATGTGGGCTTCAGGAGACAGGTTTGGTGTGATATCAACTCCTAGATCTTTCTCTCTGTCCGTTTCATTAAGTACTTCATCTCCTATTCTGTATCCTGTGTCTGGCCTCCTGTTTCCACTGCCTAGTTTCATTACTTTGCATTTACTCGGGTTGAACTTCAACAGCCATTTGTTGGACCATTCACTCAGTCTGTCTAGGTCGTCTTGTAGCCTCCTACTATCGTCCTCAGTTTCAATCCTCCTCATAATTTTGCATCATCGGCAAACATTGAGAGAAACGATTCTATACCCTCTGGGAGATCATTTACATATATCAGAAACAGTATAGGTCCAAGGACTGACCCCTGCGGGACTCCACTCGTAACGTCTCGCCAATCTGAGACTCACCCCTCACACTGACTCTTTGTCTCCTGTTGGTTAGGTACTCCTGTATCCAACGGAGTACCTTCCCTTTCACTCCAGCCTGCATCTCCAGCTTTTTCACTAGCCTCTTGTGTGGCACTGTATCAAAGGCTTTCTGACAATCCAAAATATGCAGTCTGCCCACCCTTCTCTTTCTTGCCTTATTTTTGTAGCATGGTCGTAGAATTCAAGTAACCCTGTGAGGCAGGACCTGCCATCCCTGAACCCATGTTGATGCTGTGTTACAAAGTTCCTTCGCTCCAGGTGTTCCACTAGCTTTCTTTCGCACAATCTTCTCCATCAGCTTGCATGGTATGCAGGTTAGGGACACTGGCCTGTAATTCAGTGCCTCCTGTCTATCCCCTTTCTTGTATATCGGGACTACATTAGCTGCTTTCCAAATTTCTGGCAGTTCCCCTGTTGCCAGAGA
>WNGS01003689.1:30105-42573 GCA_020271785.1 Procambarus virginalis
CCCCTTGCAATCTGCTCTTGAGCCAGCACTGACTTGCTTGCGCTCTCACATCAGGCTCGAACGCGTCCTTGCTGTCAACCTTGCTCCAGTCGGGAGCCTCTGCTCAACCTCTCAAGTGACTACCATGAATTCTTCCGGTTTGTACAGTCCCACTCTGGCAAGAATTCCTCACCTGTCTAACTACAGATAATTACTCTCCTTTCTCTAAAGAAGACAACTCGGATCCTTAGCTGGTGGCGCGACCTCCCACTAAGATCCTAAGGTGTATCTAACAACTACACTCTAATGACACCCTTGACACTACTCTGTCGTCCAATGAGAACCTCTCACGCTTGAGGTCACTTCTAGAAGCTTCGTCTACCCTCAGGTAGGTGGTGTCTTGCACCTCAGGCATATCCTGAGTGCACCCCTTGCAACCACTGTTGCACGCTGGCTTGGTGTCCACGACACCTGCTGCTGAGCTGACCCACTCACTCACGAGTGTGTCATGTCCCCTAGCTAGCACCACGAAAAGCCAGACAGATTTCACCATATTTACCATGAATACCTCTTTCCTACAGTGTGTGTGGTGTGTGTACCTGTGTGTGACAACCGTGCACAAAACATACCTTCAACCATCCTGGCCCACATTGTTCTGTAATGATAACTTTTATGTTACTTTAAAATCAATGAGACTGCCCTGCATGGGCTCGAACCCAAGTTGCATAGCCCCACGTTGGGCGCCAGCTGTGAGATTTTTTCTACGCCTACCTCCCTTAGGAGGTGGACTACAAGTTTAAAGGCTGCTCTTGGCAGTTAAGCATGAGTCCGTAGAAAAAGGAGAGCGGGCAAACCGCCAGGCTTCCACCAGCAGGTGAAACCTGTCCACAATAGGCCGCTGGTTCCTCCTAGTTAAACATGACGTTAAAACCAATAAAGGTAACCGACGGGTTCTCACAATCAAATTTTATTTTTGTGTGGCGCTATGAATTGGAATTCGAATTCCCAAAGCACAGCCGTCATATCAAGATCAAAACAACAATATTATCATATCAGATTATGGAGTGGCACAGATAGTTGAAGGTTGACATCAAAGACCGTTTTCTGTACAATAACAATTTATTATACAAGAGACTAGACTACTACATTAAACAAAAGAATGTCAATGACGTTACTCGAAGTCCTTCCTGTGACACTATCATGACAGCTAACACCACCCCTCGGACTGCATAATGAACTAACTCGAACATAAGCGTGCCCACAGAGGAATCAACAAGCAAGCAAGAACTAACAGATCTATAATCACAATTACAACAAATGACACAGTGAGTTCTGAACACGTCTCCAGTAACCTCCTAACTGTTCTACGCCTCAGTGCAGTCTACACCTGCAATAGCGGTTGCAATGCAATCAAATCAGTAGCCTTTCAATGACATCAATAACTAATGGGTTCACTGGCAACTCCAGCACCCTTCCTCAAATTAATCTTTACGTTAATGTCCATCCAGTGGCACCATAACCAACAGCTAAATAGCAACCCTTGCTGTGTGGCTGCATACTGAACTAACCTGAACACAGGTGTGCCCACTGATGACGCAATATTGCAAATCAAAGAAAAATATCACAGACTAAGTTACACCACAGCGAGTGATTTAATTACGTTAATGTCAATCCAGTGGCATTTGCAACACAGCTATTCAACAGCCCCTCGAGAAATGACAGCAGGCTCCATCCTGCTGACACTTCGGGCTGACAACATGAACTACTGACCAAAGTTGTCCACTGATGACACAAGCAAGCAATCAATAGTGACACGACTTCCTAGTGGCAGCTACTCTAATCACAAGCTTAAGGTCCTCCCGCCCAACAGGAGCGACCCCCGTAATCAGGTGGGTAGTCTAACAGTGACTCCCCCTATCACAACTAAAGTGAACAAAGTCAGGCAAGGTGGGATTCTGGGACACAGCTCCACTCATCCCTAAGTTACTTTACCCTCGTCACTAGACGATAACCAAAAGAAATTGCCTTAATCAATTACAACATTGATTATGTGAATAATGATGGAAATTGACTGATCACAGCAGTCAGCAACAAGTACTACTTTAATCACATAACAAGTGTCTCACTCTAGACAACAACATGATAGTACTCTACGTTAACACAAGTCCTCTTGTCACAATAACTCAAACTCTTAAATTACATCACACTTGACTCCTTGCAAGTATTCAGTGAGTAATTCTTAATTAAGGTCAAACGGACCACTAATTACATCCCAATTGAGTTACGTTAACTAAGCCTACCCCAAGTGGGTGGCTTCTCAACAGTCTGTGTATCATAATTACTTTTACTTACTAATGAGTGCTAATTACCCTAATTAACCTCGAGCAATTAATTAACTGTCACCAGGACCGATAATTAATCATACATAAATACGTCTCACTCCGCACTGCCTAAGCAGGTCTCATCAAACACTGTGAATTCACGGAAGAGGAGTTAATTACCCTAATTAACAATGAGTGCAACTTAATCCACTGTCACCAGACAGAATATGATTAATATAACGTATTATGCTAACCCCATGACCTCGCTTTACCGAGTCATCTGAGTCCTCAAGACTCCAGACGTTAATTACTCCACTAATTATCATGAGCCACTAATTGCCCTAACCCCGAAAGGCAGTTAGTCTCGAGCAACTGACGTTAACACTATCACTGACAGACTCTGACAGATCCTCTCCCACTACGTGAATTCATGATGAGAATGCTAATTACATAATTAGCTAGAGTGGTCAATTAATTGTCACCCGGACAATTAATTGCACTGGAAACGTATTCCCACAAGCTCAAGTTCAACACTGTTCTCCCATAACAGCCTCACTCATTCAACAACTTCAAATGTGCACCCCCTTATCCAGTTAATTACCCCTAATTAACTCACTGAATCCTCAAGTTCTCAACACAACTTAAAGAAACAAAGTAACCCTAAGGTTACATAGGTCACACATATAATGGCATGCAAAACATAAAATAGCACTGCCCACATACGGTTGCCACTACTGCAACTCGTTAATTACTATGCCCACACAGTAATGACACGGTTTTGCAACACTCAAGGTATACCAATCTTACTGTCCCTCTAATCTTGCAAACGTTGCAAAAGATCGCCCGATCCCGGTGGCCTCAGCAAGACAATTTACGTTAATATAAGACACCGTCGCTCTACGCGGACAGCTGGCACTAATTCTCCCATAATTAGGCAAATTAATTAATTGCTCGCTCTCATTAAGTGACTGAGAATTTCCCTGAATACTCAAAGGGTCCCCTTAAATCCTCAACACAATTCCTAGGACAGTAATAACGCATACCTGATACACTGCACAAACCTGCACATAATGATACCGTCAGCATGCCCCCCATGCTAATGACATCATTAGGCAATCAGTCAGCGATCACATCTACTGACTCACCACACAACACAGTACAACAATCATGCAAATGAAACACATGGAAATGCCTTACATAATCAATGAAATTATATCACCAGGTAAATATACAGACCTCAGGATATCCACTAATAACCCTGCCCCACGGGCCTGCTTAATTAACTCTAACCTGGGCTAATTACATAATGAGGTACCATGGCACTAACCAAGGCTGGACGATTATACAGAATCGCCAGACTGGATCATTTATATGATGATTTTTCTACACTGACTGGTCCCAAACTCTAGTCAGTCTACACACAACAATATATCTACAGATATATAATTATATCACTACATGATTTACTGTGACAATTTCCCTCTCCAGGTACTGCCCCACAGTCACCTGGGCATGCCACTGACCGGTGTCTCAGCTGCCTCCCTAGCCTGGCCGGGCTAGGGGCCCACACAACTTTTCTCTTATTCTCTTTTAACTGAGACCCTGTTATACACTGTTAAAGTACTCACGTTTCCGTCCACACATTTCCTCATTTCCCAGGTCCTTACCACCTGGCTGTCAACACTTAGCTTGCTCCTCGTGCGTCGACAAGATGTGGCCTTAGGCTGTCCTGGGAATGTGGCCAAGGGGGTGGCCAAAGGTGGTGGCCAACATGTGGCCACTGCGTGGCCTTCAGGAGGGTGGCCACGGGTGGCGCGTGACGTCACAGCACCCCACCCCACCCGGGCTGCTAGCGCGCGCGGGGTAAGGTGGGTGGATGACTGGTGGCCGCGGGTGGCGGGTGGCCGCGGGCGGCCAGAGGGCGGCCTGGGTGGCATACACACATGGATGGGGAATCACTAACAACCCCATCATACCAGAGCATGACTCGCTCTTACACTGGGGTGACAGGGTGACCCTGGCCGGCGTCACCTACCACATGGACGACGTCGGGCGGAATTCAAAGTCCAAGTCCCAGTTTCTCGCAAATTTGGGCTTCGACACACCCAGGGTGGCTGGAGTGCCATGCAATATGAGTAAACTGAACGACAGGAGCGATAACGGTGGTGGGGGTGGCAGGCCCGCCACCCCCACCTGGACACTCTTCACACCCTGGCTGCCCAATTCAAACTGACTCTTTGGCGGGCCCGAGAGACACACCTCCCCATATCTCTCCCCCTACCTTGTCTTGACCAATCAGCAGGAAGCCGGCACTGTTCCTCATGCCGCTTCCAATCACAGGTCTTCGCGCCAAAACTCGGCATAGGAGCAGGGGTGCCTAGACCAATCACCAGTGCCCCTCGCCTGTGGCGTGGCGTGACGTCACAAGGAGGGTGAGGCCCAACACAACGTCTCAACGTCTCCCTTGGTGGGGGGGGAAGGCAACGTTCCCCCACTGTTCCCCCTCCACCTCTAACGGTTTTTTTGTTATACTACCATCTCTCTGTTTCACAGAACAGGAAAATTTTGCTGTAATTCTCTCTACAGAGCAATCACAGACCTTTAATTAGTTTTAACTGACAGCATTTAACATAAGCTTTCATATGACACCCAACAAGTATATGTAAATTTGAAAGCTTCAGTTTCTAGAGTCTCTAGAGCGACTAGCCTATTCTAGAAACTAGGAAAACTAGCTGAGGAGATTCTACATCTCCTCACAGGGTCCTCAGCCCTGAGGGGCTGGCTGTACCAGGTATGGAGCTGGTGGGGTTAGTGTAGACCTCTTGGTGTTCCGTATTTTCTTTGGGTGAAACTTTGCCTGAGCCGTGCTGTTATTGGAGTTTGGTGAGGTGGCCTCCATGAGGAGGTCTTGAATCGAGTAGGTGTCGAATTTGTGCTGTGGCGGTGGAGCTCCTACTAAGATTTCCTCGTCTGGAGAGCCCGTAACAACTGTAGTTGGTGATTTCGACTTTCGCCTCGCAGCCTGAGGTAGACTCAGGTGTCTTGGATTGGTGGTAGAAACTATCTCAGGAGCATTGGTGGTGTTGTTAGTATTTGTAGACAGCCCGTCTGTTAGTGCATCTGCTGAGATGGTGATGAAAGGAGTGTTGGGAGCTGGAGAGGGAAAAACCTCTATTTGGGCCTCCTGGGTCATGGGTGGTTCTGGAGTCTGCGTTGAGATCGACCAAAAGTTAGAAATGTATTTGCTTTTTGACATGCCCAACCCCTGATGGGTTGGGAATGTCAGAAAGGAACCATCTAAAAAGGAACCACTTTATTATCACCTAAGCTCCATCGACATCCCCAAAGAGGGTTGGGGATGTCGATGTAGTTTAGGTGGTAATCAATAGGTTCAAGAATCCATGGACCAATAAATCTTATGTATAAACCAATTGGCCTTGTGCACTTTTATTTAATTCTTATAGGTGACATGGCTGGCTTAACATATGTGAATGAGATTAGGTGGCTTGAAATAGATGCTGTTAAGTATAGGCCAATAGGCTTACTGTAATTTCAATAAGTCTTATGTTTAATAAGCAATTTTTGACTATTATGGTGAGATGATTGCTCAATTGTTTGAAGCACAGGATGGATATACATTTTATAAAAATAAAGAGTGATATATCTTACATACTTAAGGGTTTAGGTGGAAATAAATAGGTGCCAGCATGTATGGGCCAATAGATCTTCTGCAGTTTTCTTTCATTCTTATGTTCAGTCTTTAACTACTTCCTGATTTTTGTAATAATAATACAAAAAATTGACATAAAAAAATGTCATGAGCACCATGGTCTGAACGCACTCACTTCAGAGCACCATGGCCTGAACGCACCCACTTCAGAGCACCATGGCCTGAACGCACCCACTCCAGAGCACCATGACCTGAACGCACCCACTCCAGAGCACCATGGCCTGAACGCACCCACTCCAGAGCACCATGGCCTGAACGCACCCACTCCAGAGCACCATGGCCTGAACGCACCCACTCCAGAGCACCATGACCTGAACGCATGTACTCCAGAGCACCATGGCCTGAACGCACCTACTCCAGAGAACCATGGCCTGAACGCACCTACTCCAGAGCACCATGGCCTGAACGCACCTACTCCAGAGCACCATGACCTGAACGCACCTACTCCAGAGCACCATGGCCTGAACGCACCTACTCCAGAGCACCATGGCCTGAACGCACCTACTCCAGAGCACCATGGCCTGAACGCACCCACTTCAGAGCACCATGGTCTGAACGCACCTACTCCAGAGCACCATGGCCTGAACGCACCTACTCCAGAGCACCATGGCCTGAACGCACCTACTCCAGAGCACCATGGCCTGAACGCACCCACTCCAGAGCACCATGGTCTGAACGCACCTACTTCAGAGCACCATGGTCTGAACGCACCTACTCCAGAGCACCATGGTCTGAACGCACCTACTTCAGAGCACCATGGCCTGAACGCACCCACTCCAGAGCACCATGGCCTGAACGCACCTACTCCAGAGCACCATGGCCTGAACGCACCTACTCCAGAGCACCATGACCTGAACGCACCCACTCCAGAGCACCATGGCCTGAACGCAACCACTTCAGAGCACCATGGTCTGAACGCACCCATTTCAGAGCACCATGACCTGAACGCAACCACTTCAGAGCACCATGGTCTGAACGCACCCATTTCAGAGCACCATGGCCTGAACGCACCCACTCGAGAGCACCATGGCCTGAACGCACCCATTACACTTCACTCTACACAAATGTTTCAGATATCTAGGAGGAAAATGTCTGGCAATGATGGACAAGAAGCAGAGAGAGGAGAAAAACAAGTCCATTATCCAATTGTGTGTGGCAAGCTGAGGGCCTCGTTTGATACCCGACTTTTCCACTCAAGAGCTTTCCTGCTCCTCTCCGTCTCTCTCCTGGTGGCAGGCAACTACCAGGGTCCGTCTCTCTCCTGGTGGCAGGCAACTACCAGGGTCCGTCTCTCTCCTGGTGGCAGGCAACTACCAGGGTCCGTCTCTCTCCTGGTGGCAGGCAACTACCAGGGTCCGTCTCTCTCCTGGTGGCAGGCAACTACCAGGGTCCGTCTCTCTCCTGGTGGCAGGCAACTACCAGGGTCCGTCTCTCTCCTGGTGGCAGGCAACTACCAGGGTCGGAGGAGGAGGAGGCCGGGGCCGGGAGTGAAACACCGCCTGACAGCACGTGTGACCGCCAGTCTCTCCCGACTCGCTGCTCCATAACACCATCACCAGTTTAGTGAGGAAGCTTTCTGAACAACATGACTCCATGACCTCCTTGTCGTCCCCAATGTTTCTTGTCGTCGTGTCGTTAGTTGTGTCGTGTGGTCAATGTTACGTGAGGCGTGTGTTTAGTGTTTCTTGTGTCGTGTGGTCAATGTTACGTGAGGCGTGTATTTAGTGTTTCTTGTGTCGTGTGGTCAATGTTACGTGAGGCGTGTATTTAGTGTTTCTTGTGTCGTGTGGTCAATGTTTCTTATACTCACCTAGTTGTACTTGCGAGGGTTGAGCTTTGGCTCGTTGGTCCCGCCTCTGAACCGTCAATCAACTGGTGTACAGATTCCTGAGCCTATTGGGCTCTGTCATATCTATATATTAAACTGTGTATAGAGTCAGCCTCCACCACATCACTGCCTAGAGCATTCCATCTGTTAACTACTCTGATACTGAAAAAGTTCTTTCTAACGTCCCTTTGGCTCGTTTGAGTGCTCAGATTTCACCTGTGTCCCATTGTTCGAGTACTATCCGTGTTATACAGTTTATCTTTATCTACCCTGTCAATTCCTCTTAGAATTTTGTATATAGAGAGTATGTCTCCCCTTACTCTTCTGTCTTCCAGTCTCGTGAGGTACATTTCACGCAGCCTATCCTCGTAACTCATGCCTCTTAGTTCTGGGACTAGTCTAGTGGCATATCTTTGAACTTTTTCCAGCTTCGTCTTGTGCTTAACAAGGTACGGGCTCCATGCTGGGGCCGCATACACCAGGATTGGTCTAACATATGTGGTATCCAATATTCTGAATGATTCCTTACACAGGTTCCTGAACGCTGTTCTGATGTTAGCCAGCCTCGCATATGCCGCAGACGTAATTCTTTTTATGTGGGCTTCAGGAGACAGGTTTGATGTGATATCAACCCCTAGATCTTTCTCTTTGTCCGTTTCATGAAATACTTCATCTCCTATTCTGTATCCTGTGTCTGGCCTCCTGTTTCCACCGCCTAGTTTCATTACTTTGCATTTACTCCTGTTGAACTTTAGCAGCCATTTGCTGGACCATTCATTCAGTCTGTCTAAGCCATCTTGCAGTCTCCTACTATCATCCTCTGTTTCAATCCTCCTCATAATTTTTGCATCATCAGCAGACATTGAGAGAAACGATTCTATACCCACTGGAAGATCATTTACATATATTAGAAACAGTATAGGTCCAAGGACTGACCCCTGCGGGACTCCACTTGTAACGTCTCGCCAATCTGAGACCTCACCCCTCACAGTGACTTGTCTTCTGCTGCTTACGTACTCCTTTATCCAATGGAATACCTTCCCTTTCTCTCCAGCTTTTTCACTAGCCTCTTATGTGGTACTATATCAAAGGCTTTCTGGCAATCCAAAGATATGCAGTCTGCCCACCCCTCTCTTTCTTGCCTGATTTTTGTAGCCTGGTCGTAGAATTCAAGTAACCCTGTGAGGCAGGACCTGCCACCCCTTAACCCATGTTGATGCTGTGTTACGAAGTTCTTTCCCTCCAGATGTTCCACTAGCTTTCTTCGCACAATCTTCTCCATCAGCTTGCATGGTATGCAGGTTAGGGACATTGGAATGGAGTTCAGCGCCTCCTGTCTATCCTTTTCTTGTATATCGGGACTACGTTAGCTGTTTTCCAAATTTCTGGCAGTTCCCCTGTTGCCAGTGATTTATTATACACTATAGAGAGTGGCAAGCACAGTTCTTCTGCTCCTTCCTTTAGTATCCAAGGGAAGATTCCATCTGGGCCTATAGCCTTTCTCACATCCAATTCTAGTAAACACTTCCTTACTTCCCCGCTGGTAATCTCAAACTCTTCTAGTGGTTCCTGGTTAACTATTCCCTCTCTTATCTCTGGAATTTCTCCCTGCTCTAAGGTGAAGACCTCTTGGAATTTCTTATTCAGTTCCTCACACACTTCCTTGTCGTTTGTAAAAAATTCCTCTGCCCCTATCCTTAATTTCATCATTTGTTCCTTTTCTGTTGTTTTTCTCCTGATGTGGCTATGCAGCAATTTAGGCTGAGTCTTTGCCTTGCTTGCGATGTCATTTTCGTATTGTCTTTCTTCCTCTCTTCTCATCCTGACATATTCGTTCCTGGCATTCTGGTATCTTTCTCTGCTCTCCAGTGTCCTGTTATTCCTGTAGTTTCTCCATGCCCTTTTACTTTGCTGCTTAGCTAGCTTACATCTCTGATTAAACCATGGGTTTCTCATCTTCATTTCACTGTTTTCCTTTTGGGCTGGGAAAAACTTGTTTGCTGCATCCTTGCATTTTTTCGTGATGTAGTCCATCATGTCTTGGGCCGTCTTTTCCCTGAGCTCTGTTTCCCAAGTTATATCTGTTAGGATTTTTCTTGTCTCCTCATAGTTTCCCTTTCGGAATAACAGCCTTTTGTTTTCAGTACCTCTCCTCGAGTTCAATAACCCTTTTTCAACCAGGTACTCAAAACACCAGTAAAACTGTGTACTCATCTAGTTGTACCACCTAGTTGTATTAGCGGGGTTGAGTTCTGGCTCTTTGGTCCCGCCTCTCAACCGTCAATCAACAGGTGTACAGATCCTGAGCCTATTGGGCTCTATCATATCTACACTTGAAACTGTGTATGGAGTCAGCCTCCACCACATCACTTCCTAATGCATTCCATTTGTCAACCACTTTGACACTAAAAAATTCTTTCTAATATCTCTGTGGCTCATTTGGGCACTCAGTTTTCCACCTGTGTCCCCTTGTGCGTCTACCCCTTGTGTTAAATAGCCTGTCTTTATCTACCCTATCAATTCCCTTCAGAACCTTGAATGTGGTGATCATGTCCCCCCTAACTCTTCTGTCTTCCAGCGAAGTGAGGTTTAATTCCCTGAGTGTGTGTGTGTGTGTGTGTGTGTGTGTGTGTGTGGTACTCAACTAGTTGTGCTTGTGGGGTTGAGCTCTGGCTCTTTGGTCCCGCCTCTCAACGTCAATCAACAGGTGTACAGTTTCCTGAGCTATTGGGGCGTATCATATCTACACTGAAACTGTGTATGGAGTCAGCCTCCACCACATCGCTCCTAATGCATTCCATTTGTCAACCACTCTGACACTAAAAAGTTCATTCTAATATCTCTGTGGCTCATTTGGGCACTCAGTTTCCACCTGTGTCCCCTAGTGCGTGTGCCCCTTGTGTTAAACAGCCTATCTTTATAACCTGTCGATTCCCTGAGAATCTGAATGTGTGTGGTGATCATGTCCCCCCTAACTCTTCTGTCTTCCCGAAGTGAGGTTAATTCCCGTAGTCTCTCCTCGCGCCTCATACCTCTCAGCTCGGGTATAGTCTGGTGGGCAAGCCTTTGAACCTTTTCCAGTTTAGTCTTATGATTGACAGATATGGACTCCATGCTGAGCTTGCATACTCCAGGATTGGTCTGACATATGTGGATGTAACAAGAGAGCAGTACATAGTCGTACACATGAACATATAACAGGCATGAACAAGCCACGGGAGGATGAAACAAACCACAGGGCCAGTCAGGCGGCGCCAGACAATGGAAGAAGTTACACCTTGGTACAAGTTAGCAGGAGGACAGGTCAACGGTCACCGGTCACTAGGATACCTTACCTTGAGGATACCTTGAGGTGCTCCGGGGCTTATCGTCCCCGCGGCCCGGTCATCGACCAGGCCTCCTGGTTGCTGGACTGATCAACCAGGCTGTTGGACGCGGCTGCTCGCAGCCTGACGTATGAGTCACAGCCTGGTTGATCAGGTATCCTTGGAGGTGCTTATCCAGTTCTCTCTTGAACACTGTGAGGGGTTTGCCAGTTATGTCCCTTATGTGTAGTGGAAGCGTGTTGAACAGTCTCGGGCCTCTGATGTTGATAGAGTTCTCTCTCAGAGTACCAGTTGCACCTCTGCTTTTCAACGGGGGTATTCTGCACATCCTGCCATGTCTTCTGGTCTCATGTGATGTTATTTCTGTGTGCAGGTTTGGGACCAGCCCCTCTAATATTTTCCACGTGTAAATTATTATGTATCTCTCCCGCCTGCGCTCAAGGGAATACAGATTTAGGCTCTTTAGTCGGTCCCAATAGTTTAGATGTTTTACCGAGTGGATTCTAGCAGTAAAGGACCTCTGCACGCTCTCCAGGTCAGCAATTTCCCCAGCAGTGAAAGGGGCTGTCATTGTGCAGCAGTACTCCACTCTAGAGAGCACAAGCGTTTTGAAAAGTGTCATCATCGGTATAGCATCTCTAGTGTGAAAAGTTCTTGTTATCCAACCTGTCATTTTTCTTGCAGTTGTGACGGCTACTTTATTGTGTTCTTTAAAGGTAAGGTCTTCCGACATGAGTACACCCAGATCCTTTACATTGCCTTTTCGTTCTATGTTATGATTTGCCTGAGTTTTGTACGTGGTTTCCGTTTTTATATTTTCATTTTTCCATAGCGCATGAGCTGGAACTTGTCTTCGTTAAACACCATATTATTTTCTGTAGCCCATAGAAAGACCTGATCTACATCTGACTGGAGGTTCGCCGTGTCCTCTATGTTGCCTACTCTCATGAAGATCCTAGTGTCATCTGCAAAGGATGATACAGTGCTATAGGTTGTGCTCTTGTCTATGTCCGATATGAGGATGAGAAAAAGTACTGGAGCAAGCACAGTACCCTGGGGGACTGAGCTCTTAACGGTTGACGGGTGGATTTATTTTGTTGACTATTACACATGGGTTCTGTTGGTCAGGAAATTGTAGATCCATCTGCCTACTTTTCCGGTAATTCCTTTTGAGCGCATTTTATGGGCAATAACACCATGGTCACATTATCAAAAGCTTTTGCGAAATCTGTGTAAATTACATCAGCGTTTGTTTGTCTTCCAGCATCTAATGCCATATCATAG
>WNGS01003689.1:53669-73142 GCA_020271785.1 Procambarus virginalis
ATAGGGTAGGATGGAATAGGAAAAAATGTAGGTAAAAATGGGGTTGGGCAGAAACTGTGTTACACAAACATTTGGGTATAAATTTTTGGTGGGAATTGCCTTAAATTTAGGTCGAATTTAGGTGGCAAAGCTTGAATTTTACCAACTTGAACTAAATCTAGGTTTGGATATGCTAGGTCAGGTTAGGTGAGGTCGTGTAGGGAAGGATATATAATATCTTAGAGCTAATGAAGTAGCATGTTTATGAAATAGTGTCAAAATTTCTATTTGAGGTTCGAGCTATATGGCCAACTCATGTAATGTATGGACAGAGGTGACATAGGCTTGTATGTTTGGATATGGGATGCTCATATTTAGTTAGTTCAGCTTTTGATAGGTTGAATTTAGGCAAATTTGTGTAGAATAAGTATTTTTTGATAGATTTAGATGAATTTAGGTTTTAATAGGATGCATTTTGATAAGATATAGCAAATTTGCTTAAAAATTATCATAGAAAATACTGACTTCACCTAACCCCACCTGCCCTAACATAACTAAGGCTAGAACAAATAAGTCTGTTAGATGGTTTGCATAAATAAATATGGGTGGTCTGATTGGAGAGGATGTAACAAGGAAGGTATTAATAAGACATTAAAAACAATGGACATATGTTAGATGATTAGTTTAGCACTAATAATGTTGAAATATTAATGGAAAATGTATGTGTTATATATTGAGCTGATCGGAAGTAGTATGTACCATTTTTATATGTGAAATTCTGACTTTTGGGGAGTTGGTTAAACTCAGCATATTATAATTAATGTCCTAATTATACCTAGAAAAATATCATGCAAATTTGTATTGTTTGACCAGTTGGTTGTGTTTGTATTTGTACATATATAGCACAATTAGTATACTTGTGTATTAATTGTGCAGATTATGTATTTTGCATAAGTCGTATGATTATTGCAATTATGTATTGATTATATTTCTATAAATTGTGTATTGTTTTGTGCAAGTTATGTATTAATTGTATATGTTTCTTGTATGTGTATTTGTGGAAATTGTGTATTTAATGACTATGTGCTAGTTATGTATTGTTCAATTGCGTATTGATTTTATTTTTGAGCAAGTTGTGTAAATGTCGCAATTGTATGTGTAAATCGTGTATTTATGCTAGTTGTGTATTTTCATATTTGGGGTAGTTATGTATTGTACGTATTTGTGCTAGATATATATTTGTGCAAGTTGTGTAATAATTATGAAAGATGTGTAATATTTGTGAAAGTTGTGTATTAATTGTGCATGTTGTGTAATTGCATATGGACGAATTGTTTTATTTATGCCTTTGTGTATTGATTGTCATTGTGCAAGTTGAGTAATTATATAGCAAATTTTCTTGTATTAATTGTGCAAAGATGTATAATAATTACACAAATTGTGTAATAATTGTCCATGTTTTATAATAATTTTTGTGCTAATAGTGCATTTATGCAAGTTGTGTTTTTAATTTGTTGAAGTGGAACTGGTGCAACTGTATTTTTTGTGTGCAAATTGTGTATTTTGTGTAAGCGCTGTAATCTGAAAAAATAGACCTTAATGGTGTAAGTGTATTTTGGTTTATGAGACATTGTATGGGTATTTTGTGAAAATTATGTATGTGGAATTGTGTAATTTTAGTGAAAGCGCATTTTTGATTGTCTAAATGCATAAGCATTTTGATATATTTGTGCAAATACCATACTTTGTGTAAATGTCTTACTCTCTGTGTGCATGCAATATTGTGTAAATGGTATATTTTTGTGTGCAACTGACATATTTTGTATGTAAATGTCATATTTTTGTGTGATGGTATATTTTGAGTGTAAATAATATATTTTGTGTATAAATGGCATATTTGGTGTGTAAATGCTATATTTTCTGTGTATGGCATAAATTACATCCGATTAATGGGGAAATGGTGGCAAAAACTAGGCTATTCTCTATGAATGTATGGGTTGTGAAGTATGTGTAGGTATGTATGCTTGTATTTGCGAGTGTTGGTTTAGAAACAAGTTAGCTGATTTGCGTAGCAAGACTAGGATTTTTTTGAGGTGTAGAAATGATTAGCCTATGAATATAGTAGTTAGCATCCAGCTGAGTTGCTAGATGGAAGAATTGAGGTGCGACATTCGGATAGCTACTTGATGGAGGTGAGGACAGTTGACTAGCCTATGAACACAGCTACTAATCCGCTGTGCTGCTAGATGTGTGGTAACTACTTGTGGATTATAGTACGATATCTAGCTATCGGGTTTCATAATTGCTGTTGTGTATAAAACTAGAATGAGAGTTATTTATTAAAACTATTATTGCAAACTATTACTTTAAGTGAGGTCCCTTGGTTGTTTTAAGCATAAGGTGGACATGAATATGAATGAGATCGGGTGGAAATATATAGGAGCTGCCTCGTATGGGCCAATAGGACTTCTGCAGTTGCCTTTATTCTAATGTTCATCTTACCTGCTATGCTGCCAGATGTACGATTCTGCTTAAATTACAGTATGACATTTGGGCTGCTGTTATACTTTTGTACTTATCACAGAATGATGATTACAGTTGTGGATAATTAAAATGCATATTCTTAAACCTCTGATTAGGTTAGGTGGGGATGGTTAGTCTAGCCATTTTTGAATGATAATAATAATAACATTTAACAGACACCATATGCAAGTTCCATGCCAAAGGCCGCATTGGCCATCTGGTGACGTCACACATAGTTTGAAAAGTCAGGTACTGTGATACCTTGACACTTATATGCTAATAGCCAACAATACCTCATCCCTATACCTGAGATTGTTTTTTGTGATGTCACTAAACAATGACAGCAACTGGTCTGTAGAATGTATTCTTTGTTATATATAATAGGTTAGGTTTGGTTAGGTTAGGTTGGTTTAATAGAGTTTATGAATAACAGAAAAATAGGAGCACTGAGCGAAAATACGAGCTATTGTAGCTGAATATCGACTCTGGTGAAGCATAGAGTACAGTTGAGGTATTTGGAGTGATTAAGAGTTCACACTTATGTGTGAACCTCCTGGGATCCGCATTAGGACGTCGGCTGGAAGCTCATTGGGGGCTTACAGCGCATTGGGGATGATGTTGTCAGAAAAGAAGGTGACTGTAGAAGGCCTTTATTTTAAAAACATGATAGGCTTGCTTTTACTGAATGAGTATTTTGATTTGATATATTCTACAGCAAGGTGTGGGGAGGCATGTTTTGAGCGAATGTGAGATGTGCATATATATTTATGCCCGTGCATATACATTTATGCGTTTATGCAACAATATTTGGATTACTACTGAAATCGCATTGAAGTCATTACGCCTGGCAGGGGACTGGTTTCATACAAATGGATGATAGTGGGTTTTCATTTTTATTTGCCCTATGCTATATAAGCAATCTCTGAAGAAAGATTGACAAAGCTTAAATTACATTCTCTAGAAAGGCGAAGAAATGGATGTGACATGATAGAGGTATGACTGAATGAACATGACAAAGAGGGATATTAATAGTACATTAAAAAATATCAACACTACAAAGAACACGAAAGAATGGGTATAAATTGGATACGTTTTACATTAAGGAAAAAGACCTGGGTAAATACTGGTTCGGTTACAGGGATGAATGCTGAGATACATGGTAGTTAATGCTCTGTGTTGCTCCATCTTTGATACATGTAATGGTTGGAAGTAAATATGAAATTTAAAATAGACTAGGTTTCAGGGTCACTGTTGTAACGAAAAACACATGACTCATAGACCGGCTTTTTAATCCCCTTGTACGTGCCTGTGCAGGAACGCTGAGCGGCTTGCCGGTGACGTCATTGACCATTAGCGATGCCCGTGCATGGGTCACTGGGGCAACAAAAAAACAGTATGACTACTCGGTGCAGTCAAATCTCACCGGGGTAACTAAAAACGGGTGTGTCATATCGGTGCCGTCGGAAAAAGCAAAACAGCACCGATATGGCACACTTTACACTACTGACGCCGACCAGTGATGACGCAGGCAGCAGTTACTTGAGTGACGCCGACCAGTGATGACGCAGGCAGCAGTTACTTGAGTGACGCCGACCAGTGATGACGCAGGCAGCAGTTACTTGAGTGACGCCGACAAGTGATGACGCAGGCAGCAGTTACTTGAGTGACGGCGACCAGTGTTGACGCAGGCAGCAGTTACTTGAGTGACGGCCGACCAGTGTTGACACAGGCAGCAGTTACTTGAGTGACGCAGACCAGTGTTGACGCAGGCAGCAGTTACTTGAGTGACGGCGACCAGTGATGACGCAGGCAGCAGTTACTTGAGTGACGCCGACCAGTGATGACGCAGGCAGCAGTTACTTGAGTGACGGCCAACCAGTGATGACGCAGGCAGCAGTTACTTGAGTGACGGCCGACCACTGATGACGCAGGCAGCAGTTACTTGAGTGACGCCGACCAGTGATGACGCAGGCAGCAGTTACTTGAGTGACGGCCGACCAGTGATGACGCAGGCAGCAGTTACTTGAATGACGGCCGACCAGTGATGACGCAGGGAGCAGTTACTTGAGTGACGGCCGACCAGTGATGACGCAGGCAGCAGTTACTTGAGTGACGCTGACCAATGATGACGCAGGCAGCAGTTACTTGAGTGACGGCCGACCAGTGATGACGCAGGCAGCAGTTACTTGAGTGACGCCGACCAGTGATGACGCAGGCAGCAGTTACTTGAGTGACGGCGACCAGTGATGACGCAGGCAGCAGTTACTTGCGGCAATTTCGTCAGTTCTCACCAGTAGGCCACTTCACCTCTCTGTTTAGTTTTGCCCCGAGAGGCGAGTTTATTGGGCAGCATCACTCATCCTGTGAGTGGACACACCACCATAGTGACAGTATTGGGCAGCGTCACTCATCCTGTGAGTGGACACACCACCATAGTGACAGTATTGGGCAGCGTCACTCATCCTGTGAGTGGACACACCACCATAGTGACAGTATTGGGCAGCGTCACTCATCCTGTGAGTGGACACACCACCATAGTGACAGTATTGGGCAGCGTCACTCATCCTCTGAGTGGACACACCGCCATAGTGACAGTATTGGGCAGCGTCACTCATCCTGTGAGTGGACACACCACCATAGTGACACTATTGGGCAGCGTCACTCCTCCTGTGAGTGGACACACCACCATAGTGACAGTATTGGGCAGCGCCACTCATCCTGTGAGTGGACACACCGCCATAGTGACAGTATTGGGCAGCGTCACTCATCCTGTGAGTGGACACACCACCATAGTGACAGTATTGAGCAGCGCCACTCATCCTTTGAGTGGACACACCACCTTAGTGACAGTATTGGGCAGCGCCACTCATCCTGTGAGTGGACACACCACCATAGTGACAGTATTGGGCAGCGCCACTCATCCTGTGAGTGGACACACGACCATAGTGACAGTATTGGGCAGCGTCACTCATCCTGTGAGTGGACACACCGCCATAGTGACAGTATTGGGCAGCGTCACTCATCCTGTGAGTTGACACACCGCCATAGTGACAGTATTGGGCAGCGCCACTCATCCTGTGAGTGGACACACCGCCATAGTGACAGTATTGGGAAGCGCCACTCATCCTGTGAGTTGACACACCGCCATAGTGACAGTATTGGGCAGCGTCACTCATCCTGTGAGTTGACACACCGCCATAGTGACAGTATTGGGCAGCGTCACTCATCCTGTGAGTTGACACACCGCCATAGTGACAGTATTGGGCAGCGTCACTCATCCTGTGAGTGGACACACCACCATAGTGACAGTATTGGGCAGCGTCACTCATCCTGTGAGTGGACACACCGCCATAGTGACAGTATTGGGCAGCGCCACGGTCATGGTAGTGCAGATATCAACAACAGCTTGCATCGCGCCAGACAACTTCAGAAACGTGAAATATTGCAAGCAATGTTGCAGATATTGCAGAGGAGGATTAGCTGCGGCTGGTGACTCGTTACTCAGGCAATTCCAGGATAGATTCCCAGCAATAACGCTGGAATACTTCGAGGAATAGCTTCAAATATTTTAGCAATGAAATTGTAGGAAAATCTGAGCCGTAAATTCCGAGGAATATAGTCAGAATATTTCTGGAAATGGTTGTAAATACTGTGGCCATCATAGTGCCAGGGCTCACGGACTAGACGCTACACAGCTCCCAGTGGAAGCAGTCAATAATCTTGGCACGAAATAACCTAAAAGAGATATTTTGTGAGGAGGTGATTCAGCAATGATGAGCTGTTGATAGGTATGTTGCAATAGTCACAATGCTAGCAATTCCGTGATCAATTAAAGAGAAAGAGAGAAGGAGAGGGAAAGAGAAAGCAAGCAATATAGAGAAAGTTAGGAAGAAGAGGTGGGAAAGTGAAGGGAAGAGAGAAAATGATGTAACAGAGAAAGGGTTAAGGGGAGAGGAGGAGAGAGTGAGCCACATATAATACAAAATTTTCATGTACAAGAACACCAAATATATGTGAACAAGCAGTCAGCTGTGAGCGCTTTACTACTACACCCAATTTCAATTGGATTCGAACCGTCATGGCCCAGTTGTTACGAGACTTAGCAGATTATATAGCCATCAGTCCATACTTGCCCGGAATACATTGATAACTCTGAGCTCCTAAGCCTTGATGAGTTGTCTCGAATGTTGTTAGTGATTAATTAACACCTGCTGGACCTGTACCACATGTAACAGGCAGAAGGCAGGAGTAAAAGGGAAGGTGCTCCAGTGGATAAGGGAGTACTTAAGCAATAGGAAACAGTGAGTAACTGTGAGTGGGGGAGACATCAGAGTGGCGAGATGTCACCAGCGGAGTCCCACAGGGCTCAGTACTTGGACCTATCCTGTTTCTAATATATGTAAACGATCTTCCGGAGGGTATAGACTCATTCCTCTCAATGTTTGCTGATGATGCAAAAATTATGAGAAGTATCAAGACAGATGAAGATAGACGGAGACTACAGGACAACTTTCACAAACTGGAGAAATGAGCTAGAAAATGCCTACGGAAATTCAACTCAGGAATGTGAAAGTAATGACATTAGGCGAAGGGGGCAGAAGGCTAACCACTAGGTACCATCTGGGAGGCCTGGTCGCTGACCGGGCCGCAGGGTCGCTAAGCCCCGAAATCACCTCACCTCACCTCAAGGTGGGAGGTGATATCCTGCATGAGCCAAATAGTGAGAAAGATCTGGGGGTTGATATTACACCGAACCTGTCCCCAGAGGCCCACATCAAAAGGATATTATCAGCAGCATATGCTAGATTGGCCAACATGAGAACTGCCAATAGAAACTTGTGTAAGGAATCGTTCAGGACCCTGTATACCACCTATGTCAAACCAATCCTGGAGTATGCAGCTCCAGCCTGGAGTCCATAACTAGTTAAACATTAGACAAAATTTGTGAAGATTCAGAGGTATGCCACCAGGTTCGTCCTGGAATTAAGAGGTATGAGCTGCGAGGAAAGGGTAAGGGAGCTGAACCTCACGTCCCTGGAAAACAGAAGAATAAGGGTAGACATGATAACCACCTACAAAATACTCACGGGAATTGACAGGGTGGAAGAAAACAAACTCTTCAGCACGGATGGGACACGATCATGGGGACACAGGTGGAAACTTAGTACCCAGATGAGCCACAGAGACGTTAGAAAGAATTATTTCAATGTCAGAGTAGTTAGTAGTTAACAAATGGAATGCATTAAACAGTGATGTGGTGGAGGCAGACTCCATTCACTGTTTAAAATGTAGATTAGAGCCCAGTAGGCTCAGGAATCTGTACACCAGTTGATTGACGGTTGAGAGGCGGGACCAAAAAGCCAAAGCTTAACCCTTGCAAGCACAAATTGGTGAGCATGCGTTACTTCAGTCAATTGTTTACTGTATGACGAGAACTGCTGTACGAGTCCCAAATGTACACTACAGTCCTGGTTGCCAAAGGAACTAAAGTCCGACATGTCCTCCTAAGTTCGTACTGCAAAGTTGAACATAATAGTTTGGAGACAAACCCAAACACTATAGTACCCTGTAGGGGTGATCTGAGCGAGCTACTTCTGTAGGGACAAAATGAACATGAGTAAACAAGATATAGCAAAACAAGTTTATAAGATGAAAATTGCGCATGAAATTGTGCATTAAACAATACGTAACAACAGTCAATCCAATAAACAATCACAAATTCCTGCACCTGTCATGTAAGTAGGTTTAGTCACCAAAAAATCCTCAAAATGAGTTCTGAAATGCAAACAAAACATAAAAACCAAGTAAAACAATTATGCACAACTTTAAGCAAAGGATGCTAGAAGCATTACCAGGGACTGACTCCCGGACAGGCCCCCTACATTCAAGTGACGTACTTTGGTAGCGAACCAACTACCGGCCAGGTGATAATTAAAGTTCTCTGACTAACATGAAACAAAAAAAGGCAAAACACAGTCAAATGAAAGCTGCTTTGCCTTTGCAGTCTGACAGTTGCAAGTTAAAACAAACATGAAAAGGATCATGTTTCATGAAGAATCATGAAACATATAAAGAATCACTTTAATTCAAACATAACCAATAAATCCCTGAAAGTTTACTTGGCATTGTTTTGCATACAATAATAAGAATGCATAATAACACAAAATAATGGTGATGAAATAGTATTTACACAAGTGTACACAACCAAGCGTCATAGCAGGACCACAATGAGTGAGGTCGGTGTAGTGCAGAACCCAGGAGCACCAGAGGGTAGTCTACTGGTCAGGTCGTTGTCGTTGTTTTAGATTAAGCTACTCAGAACAAGAAGTTCCAGAAGCATGGGCTATGGTGAGCCCGATCAAGTCACTGGCAGGTCCTTATTTACGCTGGGGATGACGTCATGCTGGCTGCAAAGTGAGGTGTAACAATGAGCCGGCGAAGTAATGGGTAGACACGTCACTGGCGCACTCCTGGCATGTGAGGCTCTCAGGACAGGGTAGGAGGGTCCGTGGTGGAGCTCCCCATACACCTGGCTGGAGGTTTTAAATGGTGTGGAGGAGGTATTGTAGCATGATTGTGTTAAGGGCGGTAGGAAGAGGCAGCTTCCACTGTTATACAAGGGAATTACGTAACAACTGTCACAAAAAGTCACAGTAAACAAATGGCTTACTACCAATAGCAATACTTTCCATTTAAACCACCTAAATACCACTTAAATTAAAGAAAAGCAGTTAGTCAGGCAGGCGCAGGTAGTCACAGTGAGAGGGTGTGTAGCTTTGGAGCTCCAATTGTCCTGATACTGAAACTGGAAGTTGCAGTGAGTGAACCTGGTGCTAGTGAGGGAGCTGTGTGGAGCTCTGAGGGCAGAGATGGATCCCCCTGCGGGATGAACTATGACAGATGAAAGAGCTAAGACAGACGAAACACCGTCAAAAAGAAGCAAACGAGGAGCGCAGCAGTAGAAAGTCGTCGTCCTGGAATGTCGTAAAAGAGAGGGGTCTTAAGAAGACTTTGACAAAGCTGCCTACAAATATTCTAAGGACTTCAAACTCATTTGCCGTGTTGGAGGACGAGTGCTGTGTGGAGTCTGCAGTTTGCTCGAAAGGGAAGGCAATGAAAGGAGCGCAGGTCCCTCGAGGTGCTTACAAAGTAAAGGAAGTATCTAAGCAAATGTTATTGTGGGATATTCTCAGGTGAGGTGTCTGGATAGAACTTTTTGTGCCAGAGATAGGGGGAACAGGTTAAGGGGGTGCTATCAGGGAACTAGAATTGGTGATATTGTGATCAACATGAATGATATTATGGCTGGAAATGAGAACAAACCCATTATTTGTATCAGTGCAGGTGGAAATTATGTTGGACGAGTTAGGAGTGAGGCATTGATACAGAGGTTTAAGACAGTCATAGAATTAGTTAGGAGCAAGGGAGGAATCCCGATCATATGTGGCATTCTTCCAGGAAATGGAGTTGAAAATGAATGATTGTCAAGGACACTTGGTGTCAATTGCCGGCTGGAAAAATATTGAAAATCAAATGCAATATCTTTCATAGATAACTGGGAAATCTTCTATGGAAGAAATGACAAGCATGCTCGTGATGGGGTGCATCTATCGAGGGCTGGGGTTGTTGTTGTTGCGAACTCGTTGGAACCAGTGGTTGGAGGCATTTGTTTGGGTTTGGGTTTAAACTGTTAGTAGATAGTGGTATGGGAATTGATATGGAGGAAGGAGGTAATAAAAGTATGTGTTTATGGGGAAAACAAATTGGCAAAATGATTAGGGAAAGACAAGGGCCTCAAAATAACAATTCACTTAGGGTATATTACACTAACAGGAGAAGTCTAAGAAACAAAATAAGCGATTTAAATGCTCTTGTCTGCACAGAAAAAATATATATTATTGCACTTACCGAAACGTGGATGAATGTAGAAAATAGAGAATAAGCTGAGTATCAAATAAATGGATTTAAACTATTTCACACAGATATATTAGACGAGGAGGGAGAGTAGCCATATATGTTAGGGACAACTTGAAATGCAGACGAGGAGTCATAATAACGTGGCTGAAATATGTTGACCAAACTACACACTAGAAAGTGAAGGGACGACGACGTTTCGGTCCGTCCTGGACCATTCTCAAGTCGATTGTGATGAGGGAAGTTGTTGTTGTTGTTGTTGTTTTAGATTCAGCTACTCCGAACAAAAACTTCCAAGTAGAACTGGCTATGGTGAGCCCGTAAGTGGAGGCTCTTGGAACCATTGTCTGAATCAATAGCTGATACTAGAGATCTGGGGATGGATGGGGGTCTGTGAGATTTTTCTCTACGCCTACCAACCTTAGGAGGTGGACTACAAGTTTAAAGGCTGCTCTTGGCAGTTAAGCATGAGTCCAGTAGAAAAAGGAGAAGCGGGAGCAAACCGCCAGGCTTCCACTAGCAGGGGTGAAAACCTGTCCACAATAGGCCGCTGGTTCCTCCTAGTTAAACATGACGTTAAAACCAATAAAGGGTAACCGACGGGTTCTCACAATCAAATTTTATTTGTTGTGTGGCGCTATGAATTGGAATTCGAATTCCCAAAAGCACAGCCGTCATATCAAGATCAAAACAACAATATTATCATATCAGATTATGGGAGTGGCACAGGATAGTTGAAGGTTGACATCAAAGACCGTTTTCTGTACAATAACAATTTATTAATAACAAGAGACTAGACTACTACATTAAAACAAAAGAATGTCAATGACGTTACTCGAAGTCCTTCCTGTGACACTATCAATGACAGCTAGACACCAGCCCCTCGGACTGCATAATGAACTAACTCGAACATAAGCGTGCCCACAGAGGAATCAACAAGCAAGCAAGAACTAACAGATCTATAATCACAATTACAACAAATGACACAGTGAGTTCTGAAACACGTCTCCAGTAACCTCCTAACTGTTCTACGCCTCAGTGCAGTCTACACCTGCAATAGCGGTTGTAATGCAATCAAATCAGTAGCCTTTCAATGACATCAATAACTAATGGGTTCACTGGCAACTCCAGCACCCTTCCTCAAATTAATCTTTACGTTAATGTCCATCCAGTGGCACCATAACCAACAGCTAAATAGCAACCCTTGCTGTGTGGCTGCATACTGAACTAACCTGAACACAGGTGTGCCCACTGATGACGCAATATTGCAAATCAAAGAAAAATATCACAGACTAAGTTACACCACAGCGAGTGATTTAATTACGTTAATGTCAATCCAGTGGCATTTGCAATACAGCTATTCAACAGCCCCTCGAGAAATGACAGCAGGCTCCATCCTGCTGACACTTCGGGCTGACAACATGAACTACTGACCAAAGTTGTCCACTGATGACACAAGCAAGCAATCAATAGTGACACGACTTCCTAGTGGCAGCTACTCTAATCACAAGCTTAAGGTCCTCCCGCCCAACAGGAGCGACCCCCGTAATCAGGTGGGTAGTCTAACAGTGACTCCCCCTATCACAACTAAAGTGAACAAAGTCAGGCAAGGTGGGATTCTGGGACACAGCTCCACTCATCCCTAAGTTACTTTACCCTCGTCACTAGACGATAACCAAAAGAAATTGCCTTAATCAATTACAACATTGATTATGTGAATAATGATGGAAATTGACTGATCACAGCAGTCAGCAACAAGTACTACTTTAATCACAAACAAGTGTCTCACGCTAGACAACAACATGATAGTACTCTACGTTAACACAAGTCCTCTTGTCACAATAACTCAAACTCTTAAATTACATCACACTTGACTCCTTGCAAGTATTCAGTGAGTAATTCTTAATTAAGGTCAAACGGACCACTAATTACATCCCAATTGAGTTACGTTAACTAAGCCTACCCCAAGTGGGTGGCTTCTCAACAGTCTGTGTATCAATAATTACTTTTACTTACTAATGAGTGCTAATTACCCTAATTAACCTCGAGCAATTAATTAACTGTCACCAGGACCGATAATTAATCATACATAAATACGTCTCACTCCGCACTGCCTAAGCAGGTCTCATCAAACACTGTGAATTCACGGAAGAGGAGTTAATTACCCTAATTAACAATGAGTGCAACTTAATCCACTGTCACCAGACAGAATATGATTAATATAACGTATTATGCTAACCCCATGACCTCGCTTTACCGAGTCATCTGAGTCCTCAAGACTCCAGACGTTAATTACTCCACTAATTATCATGAGCCACTAATTGCCCCAACCTGAAAGGCAGTTAGTCTCGAGCAACTGACGTTAACACTATCACTGACAGACTCTGACAGATCCTCTCCCACTACGTGAATTCATGATGAGAATGCTAATTACATAATTAGCTAGAGTGGTCAATTAATTGTCACCCGGACAATTAATTGCACTGGAAACGTATTCCCACAAGCTCAAGTTCAACACTGTTCTCCCATAACAGCCCTCACTCATTCAACAACTTCAAATGTGCACCCCCTTATCCAGTTAATTACCCCTAATTAACTCACTGAATCCTCAAGTTCTCAACACAACTTAAAGAAACAAAGTAACCCTAAGGTTACATAGGTCACACATATAATGGCATGCAAAACATAAAATAGCACTGCCCACATACGGTTGCCACTACTGCAACTCGTTAATTACTATGCCCACACAGTAATGACACGGTTTTGCAACACTCAAGGTATACCAATCTTACTGTCCCTCTAATCTTGCAAACGTTGCAAAAGATCGCCCGATCCCGGTGGCCTCAGCAAGACAATTTACGTTAATATAAGACACCGTCGCTCTACGCGGACAGCTGGCACTAATTCTCCCATAATTAGGCAAATTAATTAATTGCTCGCTCTCATTAAGTGACTGAGAATTTCCCTGAATACTCAAAGGGTCCCCTTAAATCCTCAACACAATTCCTAGGACAGTAATAACGCATACCTGATACACTGCACAAACCTGCACATAATGATACCGTCAGCATGCCCCCCATGCTAATGACATCATTAGGCAATCAGTCAGCGATCACATCTACTGACTCACCACACAACACAGTACAACAATCATGCAAATGAAACACATGGAAATGCCTTACATAATCAATGAAATTAATCACCAGGTAAATATACAGACCTCAGGATATCCACTAATAACCCTGCCCCACGGGCCTGCTTAATTAACTCTAACCTGGCCTAATTACATAATGAGGTACCATGGCACTAACCAAGGCTGGACGATTATACAGAATCGACAGACTGGATCATTATATGATGATTTTTCTACACTGACTGGTCCCAAACTCTAGTCAGTCTACACACAACAATATATCTACAGATATATAATTATATCACTACATGATTTACTGTGACAATTTCCCTCTCCAGGTACTGCCCCACAGTCACCTGGGCATGCCACTGACCGGTGTCTCAGCTGCCTCCCTAGCCTGGCCGGGCTAGGGGCCCACACAACTTTTCTCTTATTCTCTTTTAACTGAGACCCTGTTATACACTGTTAAAGTACTCACGTTTCCGTCCACACATTTCCTCATTTCCCAGGTCCTTACCACCTGGCTGTCAACACTTAGCTTGCTCCTCGTGCGTCGACAAGATGTGGCCTTAGGCTGTCCTGGGAATGTGGCCAAGGGGGTGGCCAAAGGTGGTGGCCAACATGTGGCCACTGCGTGGCCTTCAGGAGGGTGGCCACGGGTGGCGCGTGATGTCACAGCACCCCACCCCCCCGGGCTGCTAGCGCGCGCGGGGTAAGGTGGGTGGATGACTGGTGGCCGCGGGTGGCGGGTGGCCGCGGGCGGCCAGAGGGCGGCCTGGGTGGCATACACACATGGATGGGGAATCACTAACAACCCCATCATACCAGAGCATGACTCGCTCTTACACTGGGGTGACAGGGTGACCCTGGCCGGCGTCANTGAGTGACGGCCGACCAGTGATGACGCAGGCAGCAGTTACTTGAGTGACGCCGACCAGTGATGACGCAGGCAGCAGTTACTTGAGTGACGGCCGACCAGTGATGATGCAGGCAGCAGTTACTTGAATGACGCCGACCAGTGATGACGCAGGCAGCAGTACTTGAGTGACGGCTGACCAGTGATGATGCAGGCAGCAGTTATTTGAGTGACGCCGACAAGTGATGACGCAGGCAGCAGTTACTTGAGTTACGGCCTACCAATGATGAAGCAGGCAGCAGTTACTTGAGTGACGCCGACCAGTGATGACGCAGGCAGCAGTTACTTGAGTGACGGCCGACCACTGATGACGCAGGCAGCAGTTACTTGAGTGACGGCCGACCACTGATGACGCAGGCAGCAGTCACGTGAGTGACGGCCGACCAGTGTTGACGCAGGCAGCAGTTACTTGAGTGACGGCCGACCAGTGATGACGCAGGCAGCAGTTACTTGGCAGGCAGCAGTTACTTGAGTGACGGCCTACCAGTGTTGACGCAGGCAGCAGTTACTTGAGTGACGGCGACCAGTGATGATGCAGGCAGCAGTTATTTGAGTGACGCCGACCAGTGATGACGCAGGCAGCAGTTACTTGAGTTACGGCCTACCAGTGATGACGCAGGCAGCAGTTACTTGAGTGACGCCGACCAGTGATGACGCAGGCAGCAGTTACTTGAGTTACGGCCTACCAGTGATGACGCAGGCAGCAGTTACTTGAGTTACGGCCGACCAGTGATGACGCAGGCAGCAGTTACTTGAGTTACGGCCTACCAGTGATGACGCAGGCAGCAGTTACTTGAGTTACGGCCGACCAGTGATGACGCAGGTAGCAGTTACTTGAGTGACGCCAGTAGTGTAAAGTGTGCCATATCGGTGCCGTTTTGCTTTTTCCGACGGCACTGATATGGCACACCCGTTTTAGTTACCCCGGTGAGATTTGACGGCACCGAGTAGTCATACTGTTTTTTGTTGCCCCAGTGACCCATGCACGGGCATCGCTAATGGTCAATGACGTCACCGGCAAGCCGCTCAGCGTTCCTGCACAGGCACGTACAAGGGGTTTAAAAAGCTGTATTACCTGGGGAGGGAGGTTAATGGAAAATAAGATAATAATGGGAATTTTCTCTACATCAGTTCAACTTAACCATCCTTAACCTAACCTTAGTTAGAGAGGGATATAACTCACTAAAACTATTTAATTACCATTTACCCAATTTTCCTTATCCTAACCCATAACCAGAGGGTTTAGACCCCCCCTTAACTCGAAATTATAGTATAGGGTAGAATTTGGGAATGTTAGGTTTATATGTGAAAATATATACCTACCTTAAATATATATAGTATAATTACGAGGTAAGGGGGGTCTAAACCCTCTGGTTATGGGTTAGGATAAGGAAAATTGGGTAAATGGTAATTAAATAGTTTTAGTGAGTTATATCCCTCTCTAACTAAGGTTAGGTTAAGGATTGTTAAGTTGAACTGATGTAGAGAAAATTCCCATTATTATCTTATTTTCCATTAACCTCCCTCCCCAGGTAATAGAGGTTAGGTTGAGGATGGTTGTATTGATGTGAAAAATGCTACGAATATGATGCAATATTGAACCAAGATCAGTGTATCAGAGGTCAGGTCCAGGGCGGTTGGGTTAATGCACACACAACACGTTCCTCCCATATTTACGATAAATTTGAAGTTGGATAAAGGGAGGTTAGGTCCAGGACGGTTGGGTTGAAGTGTAAAAACAAAACACCTACCCAACAATATAGCTACAATATTGAACACAATTCCAAGTTTTAAAGGAAAGGGGCTGTTAGGTCCATATCCAAAACATCACTTTTCTATGAATATGGTTACAATGTTCAACAAAGAACCTAGTAGGTTAGGCACAGTGCGGATAGGTTCATATCCAAAACTTCACTTTTCGAAGAATATTGATAAAATATTCAACAAAGCTCCAAGACTCTCGCAGGTTAGGCACGGGCATTTGGGTTCATATCCAAATAACATCACTTCGCTGAGTATATGTCGTATCAGAGGTTAGGTCCAGGTTTAGATGGAATGGGTGGAAATGTGGGTAAAATGGGCTTTGACTGTGCTATGATACACATCATTTGGGTATATTTGGTGGAAATTGTCTCCAATTTGGTGGCGATAGCTTAAATTTCTCCAACTTTAATCAAGTCTGCTAGGTTAGGGTAGGTTAGGTAGGGTTGTCTAGGGTAGGCTGGAATAGGTGAAAATTTGGCTAAAATGGTATTTTGCTGTGCTATGTTACAAAAACATTTTGGGTATATTTGGTAGAAATTGTCTTAAATTAGGTTGAATTTAGGTGAGTAAGCATAAATTTCACGAACTTTAATCAAATCTAGCTTGGGATATGCTAGGACAGGTTAGGTAAGGTTGTGTAGGGTAAGATGGAATAGGTGAAATCTTGGGTGAAATGAACTTTGGCCATGCTAAGATACAAAACATTTGGGTAAATTCGGTGGAAAATGGTTTAAATTAGGTTGAATTTAGGTGGGAAAGGCATAAATTTTGCCAACTTTAATCAAATCTAACTTTGGATATGCTAGGTGAGGCTGGGTAGGGTTGTCTAGGGTGGTTGGAATAAGTGAAAACTTAGCTAAAATGAGCTTTGGCCGTGTTGTTACAAAACATTTTTGGGTATATTTGGTGGAAATTGTCTTAAATTAGGTTGAATTTATGTGGGATAACTTAAATTTCGCCGACTTTAACAAAATCTAGGTTTGGATATGCTAGGTTAGGTTAGTTAGGTTAGGTTAGGTAAGGTTGTGTAGGGTAGGATGGAAATAGGAGAAAAAAATGGGCTTTGACAGTGCTATGATACACAACATTTGGGTATATTTGATGGAAATTAGTGTTTAAATCAGGTCAAATTTAGGTGGGAATAGCTTAAATTTCGCCGACTTTAACAAAATCCAGGTTTGGATATACTAGGTAAGGTTGCATAAGGTAGGATGGAATAGGAGAAAATATGGTTAAAAATGGGCTTTGGCAGTGCTATGATACACAACATTTGAGTATATTTGGTGGAAATTGTCTTAAATTAGGTTAAATTTAGGTGGGAATAGCTTAAATTTCATCAACTTTAACAAAATCTTGGTTTGGATAGTCTAGGTTAGGTTAGGTAAGATTGCATATTGTAGGATGGAATAGGAGAAAACGTAGGTAAAAATGGGCTTTGGCAGTGCTGTGATATACAACATTTGGGTATATTTGGCGGGAATTGTCTTAAATTAGGTCGAATTTATGTGGGATAGCTTAAATTTCATCAACTTTAACCAAATCTAGGTTTGGATATGCTAGGTTAGGTTAGGTAAGGCTGCATAGGGTAGGATGGAAAAGGAAAAAATGTAGGTAAAAATGGGTTTGGCAGTACTGTGTTACACAACATTTGGGTATATTTGGTGGGAATTGCCTTAAATTAGGTCGAATTTAGGTGGCAAAGCTTGAATTTTACCAACTTGAACTAAATCTAGGTTTGGATATGCTAGGTCAGGTTAGGTGAGGTCGTGTAGGGAAGGATATATAATATCTTAGAGCTAATGAAGTAGCATGTTTATGAAATAGTGTCAAATTTCCTATTTAAGGTTCGAGCTATATGGTCAACTCATGTAATGTATGGACAGAGGTGACATAGGCTTGTATGTTTGGATATGGGATGCTCATATTTAGTTAGTTCAGCTTTTGATAGGTTGAATTTAGGGAAATTTGTGTAGAATAAGTATTTTTTTGATAGATTTAGATGAATTTAGGTTTTAATAGGATGCATTTTGATAAGATATAGCAAATTTGCTTAAAAATTATCATAGAAAATACTGACTTCACCTAACCCCACCTGCCCTAACATAACTAAGGCTAGAACAAATAAGTCTGTTAGATGGTTTGCATAAATAAATATGGGTGGTCTGATTGGAGAGGATGTAACAAGGAAGGTATTAATAAGACATTAAAAACAATGGACATATGTTAGATGATTAGTTTAGCACTAATAATGTTGAAATATTAATGGAAAATGTATGTGTTATATATTGAGCTGATCGGAAGTAGTATGTACCATTTTTATATGTGAAATTCTGACTTTTGGGGAGTTGGTTAAACTCAGCATATTATAATTAATGTCCTAATTATACCTAGAAAAATATCATGCATATTTTGTATTGTTTGACCAGTTGGTTGTGTTTGTATTTGTACATATATAGCACAATTAGTATACTTGTGTATTAATTGTGCAGATTATGTATTTTGCATAAGTCGTATGATTATTGCAATTATGTATTGATTATATTTCTATAAATTGTGTATTGTTTGTGCAAGTTGTGTATTAATTGTATATGTTTCTTGTATGTGTATTTGTGGAAATTGTGTATTTAATGACTATGTGCTAGTTATGTATTGTTCAATTGTGTATTGATTTTATTTTTGAGCAAGTTGTGTAAATGTCGCAATTGTATGTGTAAATCGTGTATTTATGCTAGTTGTGTATTTTCATATTTGGGGTAGTTATGTATTGTACGTATTTGTGCTAGATAATATTTGTGCAAGTTGTGTAATAATTATGAAAGATGTGTAATATTTGTGAAAGTTGTGTATTAATTGTGCATGTTGTGTAATGCATATGGACGAATTGTTTTATTTATGCCTTTGTGTATTGATTGTCATTGTGCAAGTTGAGTAATTATATAGCAAATTTCTTGTATTAATTGTGCAAAGATGTATAATTACACAAATTGTGTAATAATTGTCCATGTTTTATAATAATTTTGTGCTAATAGTGCATTTATGCAAGTTGTGTTTTTAATTTGTTGAAGTGGAACTGGTGCAACTGTTTTTTTTTGTGTGCAAATTGTGTATTTTGTGTAAGCGCTGTAATCTGAAAAAATAGACCTAATGGTGTAAGTGTATTTTGGTTTATGAGACATTGTATGGGTATTTGTGAAAATATGTATGTGGAATTGTGTAATTTTAGTGAAAGCGCATTTTTGATTGT
>WNGS01003690.1:4454-44677 GCA_020271785.1 Procambarus virginalis
AAAAGAAAGAGTCCATGGGAAAGGCCAGCAGAAATGGCCGCTGGTAAGCCCCAAAGCCTTGGCAGGAGGAACATGCTCTAAAACCTCCGTCCCCCAACCCGAATGGGCAGCCCCCGAAAACCGCCCGAGTCTCTGCCCCAACTAAACCCCGCCCCGACCCCGAAACCCGCAGACAGTCCGAACCGGGAACAGGAGGGAGGAGGGCGAACAGCACCGAACCAAAACGGGCGGCCTCGGGGCATCCGAGTGGGAAACCAACCGAACTGTTTGCAGCAACCTAACCTAGCTTGCAACACGATGCCGCCTGTACTCTGAACAGTAATAACATCAGGAGTACTGGAGAACAAGCGAGAGAACTCTCTCGCAAGACTCCGGGTCAAGGTGTCAGGGACCCAACAGGCAGCATGACGGAGGTAAATGGCGACTGTCACTAGAGGACAAAGGCACAGCAACCAACGATCCCGTACAAGACGGGTTGGTACCCGGAAGACACATGCAATGGTCCCCCGAGCCCAGACAGGGGTTCCAGGGCCCGTAGGTTAGCAACTACGGGAAGCCCGGGCAAGGTGTTGCTAACCGGTTAAGAAACCCGAAAACAAGGGTAAAGATTAATACTGAAAACCCCAGGGACGTGTACAAGCACGGGGGCCTAGCAGAGGGCCGCCAAACACTACCAGTGGAACTATAGCCACACTATGCAGACCCCCACCAGGCAAGAAAATAAAAACAAAAGAAAAACCCCGCAAAAGTACACCGTCTCCAGAGGCAACAGGAACCGGCCGCCGCGTAGGTGGCAGGCAGCGCAACACCTTGGCGCCCTACACCAGCACAACACCAACTCCCTACCCAAGGCCAAACAAGGGCCCCAAGCCCCAGCTGGCCCCAAGGGCGAGGCAAATGCCGAGCAGCAAGAACCTCTACGGAGCGGTTCCCGAACGCCCCAGAGAAGATAACCCTGACACGCAAGGGCAGTACTCACAGGGCGCCTAGGGAAGGGAACCCCTAGACACATGCAGCCCCGGCACTGATGAAATACTCCTGGCCACCGCAAACCACAAAAAACAGCAGAGAACGCCACACGAGGCAAACACCGCCAAGGAATTTGAGGCCAGAGAAGCGTGTATCCCGGTTGACACTAGCTTACGAACTGACGGCAGCCGGCGCGGTGAGGTCCGGGGCCCCCCCTCCCCCTCCCGGGGAGGGGAGGGCTGCGCGGACAACCGGCGCGGCAGTAAAGTGATTGTTTGATTGTTTTCCTTGTGTTTGTAGGGAGTTTTTCTACCTCTGTTCGGTTGTTGTAGTTTTCTACCATTGGGGTTTGTTTTGTTACGCCTACCTTTCTGGGTGCCTAACCCGGTCGATGGCAGATAAGGAAAACCCCCAACCATATGGGGTTTTCCAGGGCCATTGCTCCCTGAAACCTCTCTGAAGGGCCAGGTTCTGGCGCTGGTCCCTGGTAGGTCTGAACTCCATAGCTAGTGTCCCGTCTAACATAACATACATTAGCCCGATAAGCTCCAGGGAGCCGTAGGGGCTCCCCACAGAAAAGAATTTTTCCAGAGAATTTATTCCTGCGCACCACGGGGGTGTCATTTTGGAGGCAACGCAGTTAAAGGGTTAAGGAACACAACGAACACTTTTAAATTTTATAAGAAAAAAAAATTTGGATTTTTTTTTATTTCTTGCACCTGTGTGTGTTGCAGGCTAAAATCACAAGAGTAGCCCAGGGGTTAATGCAATATGAATAATAATGAAAATTCTCTCGCTCTAAATTTAGTATAAAAGCAGTTACCTTTTTCTTGAAAAACTAAATAAGATGTGTAATCCTCCACAATGGCCTGAGGTTCCTCAAGCATGTCCCCTGAAAAAATTATTAGTGTAATAATTTAAGCTCTTTATTATTTGTAGCTATAATATATGCTATAGAGTGATACAAGTCAAAGGGACCTGTAACAAATAATTATCACTCACTATATTATTGATTATATTACTATACAGGTATACTATACATCGCAACTTCGTGATGTACAGTATACTATACTGAATAGTATACATTATAACACTATAATATCACTATATTACAAGAATGAGTACATTCACTATATTACAAGAATGAGTACATTCTTGTACAAGAATGTAACAACTCTTGTATATATCTCAAAAAAAAAAAAAAATATTAATATTATATTAATGATTTTAACCACCCAGTAGTATACAGATATGACGTGCATATTTTCTCATTGAAACCTTGCTTCTTTCATAAAATGCCATTTGAAAACAGGTTTTCTGGGGGGAGCCCGTACGGCTCCCTGGAGCTTACTAAGCTGATATGCTAATGTCAGACTTTGGCATCAGTCATGTGTATGGAGTTCTTATGGGCCTACAGAGACCACGAGCCAGAACCTGGCCCCCCTCTAGAGGGGCCAGGGAGCAATGGCGAGAGGCAAGGGGCGCAATGGCCTATAGAAACCCTCGTGTAATTGGAAGCATTCTATGTCTGCCATCGACCGGGTTAGGCACCCAGAAAGGTAGGTGTCCCAAAACAAACCCCTGGTGAAAATTGCAACCAAAAGCCGAACGAGTGGATAGAACTCCCCAAACAAAAACGAGCAAACTTGTATGACATCATTCGTTGTTGCACCGCTGTCTGCACAGCCCCCCCTCCCTGGGAGGAGGAAGGAGCAGCTCCAGACCTACCGCACCGGCGATCCACACCCCAGTTCTTGAGGCTGATGCTATCGGCTCGGTTGTGTGCTCTGGCTCCGGTCTTTTTGTGGTGCTGTGCTTTCAGTGTGGCTGCTGTTCTCCAGGGGTGCAAGAGCCAGGAGTTATTCCTCAGTACTCGGGCTGCATGTGCCTAGGGTTCCCTTCCCTAGGTGCCCTGTAAGTACTGCCCTTGGGGCTTGGGGTTACCTTCCACAAGTTCCTCGGGGTCTGCCTCTGTGTGTCCGTTTTACTGCTCAGTTTCTCGGCCGCTCTTTGGGTGCTTGGGGATTTTGTCTTCCCTAGTTTACCTTAGGGTAAGAGGCAGTTTTTGCACTGGTAGGGGCGCAGGGTGCTGTACAGCTAGTTGTCACCTATCACAGCGGCCGGCTCTGTTCCTTTGGGTACATTGTCCTCTTGCAGGGTTTTGTTTTTCTTTTTGTTTTTGCCTTGGTGGGGGGTTCTGCCCTAATTGCCACTGGTGTTTGGCCTCACCCTGATACTTGGTGGTGCCCCCTGCTTGGTCCCCGTGAGTGTACACGTCCCTGGGGTTCAGCTTTAGACAGCTTGTTGGTAGTTTTGGGCGCCGGTTAGCAGTACCCTGCCTGGGTTTACCTGAGCGCGAGTCCTCTTCAAGTAAAAAATCAAGGGATGTGTGAGGCCAGATGGGTTTCCCTGGCCCTGGGAATCCCCTATGGGACACGTGGATCCGATGGATGTGACCCCGGGGTCCCCCTCGCTTCGTGCGAGTCTGAGGGTTGTTCGGTCCCCTTGTCTCAGGGCGACCCTCACTGTTTTTGCCTCCGTCATGTAGCCTGTTGGTTCGGTGACACTTTCGACTCTGAGTCCTGCGAGTATTGTTGCTTGCTGGTGACTCAATTTACCAAGTCTTTGGATGATGATCTTCGGGTACAGGCTGCACAGGCATTGCATTCTAGGTTTCGTGTGTTGCAACGTGCTAGGTTGGTTGTTCACCCGGATGCCCCGCGGTTGCCCCGTTTTGCTTATAGGGACCCGGACTTGGGGGGTGGGGGTCGCTTGGCCCCCTGTCAATCCGCACCTCCCGGTCCTTCCCTCCTGTTGTGCGTTCTGGTCCCCCTCCCCTGCTTCCGGCCCCGAAACGTCTGAGGGTTTCGGAGTCGAGGCAGGGGTTTGTTGGTCTTGAGACTCGGGCAGCCTCGGGGGATGCCCCTTCCGGTGTGGCGACAGAGGCATTCGAGTCTCCTCCCCGTCCGAAGCCTCTGGGTCTGACCAGTGGGCCTCATTCTTTCCGGCTTCTACGACTGGTTGATACCTGGTTGATACCTGGTTGATGGGGTTCTGGGAGTTCTTCTACTTCCCAAGCCCGGCCCGAGGCCAGGCTTGACTTGTGAGAGTTTGGTCCACTAGGCTGTTGCTTGGAGCGGCCCGCAGGCCCACATACCCACCACAGCCCGGCTGGTCCGGAACTCCTTGTAGGAATAAATCTAGTTTCCTCTTGAAGATGTCCACGGTTGTTCCGGCAATATTTCTTATGCTTGCTGGGAGGACGTTGAACAACCGCGGACCTCTGATGTTATACAGTGTTCTCTGATTGTGCCTATGGCACCCCTGCTCTTCACTGGTTCTATTCTGCATTTTCTTCATATCGTTCACTCCAGTACGTTGTTATTTTACTGTGTAGATTTGGGACCTGGCCCTCCAGTATCTTCCAGGTGTATATTATTTGATATCTCTCTCGTCTTCTTTCTAGTGAGTACATTTGGAGAGCTTTGAGACGATCCCAATAATTTAGGTGCTTTATCGCGTCTATACGTGCTGTATATGTTCTCTGTATTCCCTCTATTTCAGCAATCTCTCCTGCTCTGAAGGGGGAAGTGAGTACTGAACAGTACTCAAGACGGGACAGCACAAGTGACTTGAAGAGTACAAGCATTGTGATGGGATCCCTGGATTTGAAAGTTCTCGTAATCCATCCTATCATTTTTCTGGCTGTCGCAATATTTGCTTGGTTATGCTCCCTAAACGTTAGGTCATCAGACATCATTATTCCCAAATCCTTTACATGCTGTTTTCCTACTATGGGCACATTTGATTGTGTTTTGTACCCTGTATTATGTTTAAGGTCCTCATTTTTACCGTACCTGAGTACCTGGAATTTGTCACTGTTAAACATCATATTATTTTCTGATGCCCAGTCGAAAACTTTATTAATATCAGCTTGAAGTTTTTCAATGTCTTCAGCCGAGGTAATTTTCATACTGATTTTTGTGTCGTCTGCAAAGGATGATACGAAGCGCNGGCAGGTATATGTCTCAATCACTCTCTCTTTATATGGACCCAATAGCACCAAGTAATGGGGGAATAATACAAACACGAAGGTGGTTTTGTATATTACTTAAAAGATTAAAGTATTATATCTCTGGATCAACAACAAGGCAAAGCAATACATGAGCAGCAAAATCACTCCCTCTTCATAAATCTAGAACACTATGCGATGGCAACACTCCCCACCGCCGTACTTTTCCCACGCCCCAAATTCAGTATTATCGAGCGTTTGGCAACTCGCGAGAGGCCACGCCCCCTCACTATCGCTCACTTTACTTGTTGCTCACTATCTTGGCATTAAGCGCCTATCATTTCTTCAGATTCACGTTAACCACTACACTGGCGATCAACACAGTAAATCACTACAATGGTAATAAACACAGTGAATCACTATACTGTCAATAAACACAGTTAATCCCTATAATGGCAATAAACACAATAAATCACTATATTGTCAATAAACATAGTAGTTCACTATACTGTCAATAAACACAGTAAATCGCTATAATGGCAATGAACACAGTAAATCACTGTACACATGAATATACTATTCAATACTCCAGCATATATATAGATCATTTCATCAATATTAGTAATAATGAGTCAATACTGGGCACACAGCCTTACACCAATAAATGGTACATTTACTAGTATCCACTCAATTTAACGGCCTATATGGGGCTGTACCCTGGTCGTTATTTCCGGAGCTCCGGTATTTCCGAAGTTAAGATGTCGGTAATTTTTCAAGTGACATTCAGGTAGGATATACTTTCTTCTTCTTCTTGATAGTAGGTGCAGTTTGCATGAAGGGTTTGTCCTCCCGATGACTGCACGGATATACTTTATACTGTATAACAAGTGAACCAAACACCTCCTTCCCTCCAAATGTCTTCCATCCCCTCCCTCATTATCTTCCATCCCCCTCCCTCATTATCTTCCATCCCCTCCCTCATTATCTTCCATCCCCTCCCTCATTATCTTCCATCCCCCTCCCTCATTATCTTCCATCCCCTCCCTCATTATCTTCTGTCCCCTCCCTCAGTGTCTTCCATCCCCTCCCTCATTATCTTCCATCCCCTCCCTCATTGTCTTCCATCCCCTCCCTCATTGTCTTCCATCCCCTCCCTCATTATCTTCCATCCCCTCCCTCATTATCTTCCATCCACCTCCCTCATTATCTTCCATCCCCTCCCTCATTATCTTCCATCCCTCTCCCTCATTATCTTCCATCCCCTCCCTCATTATCTTCCATCCCCTCCCTCATTATCTTCCATCCCCCTCCCTCATTATCTTCCATCCCCTCCCTCATTATCTTCTGTCCCCTCCCTCAGTGTCTTCCATCCCCTCCCTCATTATCTTCCATCCCCTCCCTCATTGTCTTCCATCCCCTCCCTCATTGTCTTCCATCCCCTCCCTCATTATCTTCCATCCCCTCCCTCATTATCTTCCATCCACCTCCCTCATTATCTTCCATCCCCTCCCTCATTATCTTCCATCCCCCTCCCTCATTATCTTCCATCCCCCTCCCTCATTATCTTTCATCCCCTCCCTCATTATCTTCCATCCCTTCCCTCATTATCTTCCATCCCCTCCCTCATTATCTTCCATCCCGTCCTCACTGCTTTCCTCATAACATGAGAACAGCAGGCGATGGAGGAAGGAGCTACTAACGGGTCGAGGGAGCTACTATGACGGGTCGAGGCCTGGCTATAAGGACATTGTCAGCGCCTGCTCGCAGATGCCAGCTGTGCATAATTCATAAATAAAACTATATTTGTTTAATTAACAAATAGGAAACTATAAAACATGTTAATGATTAATAATGTATAGTTATATACGAAAATTAACATATTTTGGCATAAATATTCTACAACTAAGATTACAAAATTTAATACAGTATGGGGTGAGAGGTTTGGCACCATCGCCTTGGTCAGCAATTCTGCCCTCCGCCTTCCTTACCACCACCCCTCTTCCTACCTCCCTCAACACCACCCCTCTCCCTACCTCCCTTAACACCACCCCTCCCCTACCTCCCTCAACACCACCCCTCTCCCTGCCTCCCTCAACACAACCCCTCTCCCTACCTCCCTCAACACCACCACTCTCCCTACCTCCCTCAACACCACCCCCTCTCCCTGCCTTCCTCAACACCACCCTCTCCCTGCCTCCCTCAACACCACCCCTCTCCCTACCTCCCTCAACACCACCCCTCTCCCTACCTCCCTCAACACCACCCCTCTCCCTGCCTCCCTCAACACCACCCTCTCCCTGCCTTCCTCAACNCCAATAAAAAAACCAGCGTTGAATGTAATGAAACGCCATTTTCTGGGTGAGTCCCGGAGGCTCCCCGGAGCTATCCAGGCTGAATGGATATGTATAACTTTCTGGCATCAGTCAATGCATGGAGTTCTTGCCTACCGGGCCACGAGCCAGAACCTGGCCCCCTCAGAGAGGCACGAGGAGCAATGGCCTATAGAGACCTCCCTTATTATTGGGAGCATTCTATGTCTGCCATCGACCGGAAAGGCACCCAAAAGGTAGGCGCCCCAAAACAAACCCCTATTCTGGTAAACTATTGCGACCGAAGACCGAACAGGCGAACAGAACTCCCCAAACGAAAATTAATCCTCATGACGTCATCATGTCGCCGCGCCTCCGTCTGCGCACCCCCCCCCCTCCCCGGAGGGGAAGGGGGAGCCCCAGACCCCACCGCCGGCGACCCAACCTTCAGTTCTTAGGCTGGATGTCAAAAACCCGAAAAACACCGCCGACCGGTAGGGAGGGAGGGATGCCGGGGAGCCTCCGGGACTCACCCAGAAAATGGCGTTTCATTACATTCAACGCTGGTTTTCTGGGGGGAGCCCCGTCGGCTCCCCGGAGCTAACTACCCAAAGATAAGGAAACAGGGACTTACCCGGGCGGCGGGCCGTCCTCACTCCTCAATGCGAAGGCGAGACAACTGGCTGCAACCGCCGACCCAATGCAACGCAGGCCCGACTAGGCCCAGGACATTCACCAGGTAGCGAGCGGCCAGGACCCTGTTCGATCTCCAAAAACCCCGGGCCCGAATGTCCACCCAAGACATGTTGCCAAAAACAGCCGCCAAGGCCGCAAACTTACGAACGTCGTGGGCCCGGGGAAAACCGCAGGCTGGCTACACTTTATAACCCTGCGGACAACCTGAGAGACCCGAGCCCGAGAACAGGGAAGAAGGGAAACCGGATCAACCCAGAGCGCATCCCCGGCCACAGAAGCCGTGGCCCGCAAATAACGGCGAAGAGCCGCAACCGGACACAACACATGATGCCCCCCGGCCTGACCAACCAAGCGTCAACAACCCAAGGCCCCCTCCGAAAGGCAGCCGTCTCATTCTTCGCCAGAAAAGAGGGAGACGGCTGCAAACGAACAAAACGACCACCAGGACCGAAAGAGCAGAAACCCCGGCGCCGGAGGAGAGCATGAAGCTCGCCCACCCGACCCCCCGAGGCCAAAGCCAACAGGAAAAGAGCCTTGGAAAAACAATCCCGAACGGAAGGGGCCACCACAAACCGGGGCAGAGAGAGAAAAAAGCACGCGGTCCAAAGACCAAGACGGCTCCGGAGGAGCGTGAGCAGGCCGGAGGTGAAACAACGCCCTAGATAACTTGCGAAACGGGGCGGAAGTAACATCCACCCAAAGCAAGCTGAAGCGGCTCCGCCAACGCCGCACGATACGAAGCAACAGTATTCGGCATAAGATGACGGTCCTGAAACAACCAAGAGAGAAAGGACAGAACAACCCTATCAGAGACCGAAGAACACCTACGCAGTGATAGGAAAAACCGGAAGGACCGCCAGGAAACCTCATACTGCCGCTGAGACGAAGCACGCAGGTGGGAAACCAACAACGAAGCCACCTGCGCACCATACAACGAATGATAAACCTGAGTCAAAAACTCCAGACGCGAAGACTCACGAGAAGATGGAACCAGCCTCGTACAGGGCTGGACCGATCTGCTGAAAGAGGCGGAGCCGCGGGAAGACCCTCGGGCACGGACACCGAGCAAGCAGCGCCTGAAACCAAGGCTGGGCCGGCCACCAAGGGGCCAGAAGGACAACACGACCCTGGTAAGTCTCCAAGCGAGTCAGGACCTGGAGCAACAGCGGAACCGGGGGAAAGAGGTACAGGTAACCCCACCTCGCCCAGTCCAGCCGGAAGGCGTCGACCCCGACGGCTTCGCAGTCGGGAAAGGGCGCCACATAAACCGGGAGACGCCTCGACCACGCCGACGCGAAGAGATCCACGTCCGGAGTCCCGAACGTCTGGCACAGCCAAAGGAAGGAGTCGGCATCGACCGTCCACTCCGAAGACAGGGGACGGAACCGAGAGAGGCCGTCCGCCAGGACGTTGGACACCCCCCGGACATGAACCGCCAGGAGAGCCAAACCCCGAGAACTCAGCAGACGAGTCACCCGAAGCGACCAGCCCCAAAGAGCCAAGGACCGCATCGAACCCCCCCGGTTCAGACAATGAACCACCGGGGAGCAGTCCGAATGGAGCCGGATCGTCGATCCGCGAGCGACTCGAATCCTCCGGAGCGACATCCAAACAGCCGCGAACTCCCGCACCGTGCTGTGAGCCCAACGGAAGGACGGAGCCCACCGCCCCTGGCCGGCCTGGTGAGCACTGGTCACAAAACCCCAGCCAAGAGACGACGCGTCCGTGTACACATCGAGCGAGGGCTCGGGACGGCGCCAAGGCACCGAACCCCGAAAAACCCGAAGAGGAAGCCGGCGACGCAGCAACCGACGCAAGGCACCCGGGGTCGAACCCAACGATCGCGAGAGAGGCGGAAGGGCCGGCCCGAAGGAACCAAAACAGCCGACGAAGCCACACCCGACCCGGCGGGTAGACCATCATGGCAAAGTTCAGGCTTCCGCACAAACTCTCGAGCAACCGCCTCGTGACCCGGGAACTCCTCAGAAACAGGCGAAGGCGGGACCGCAGGCGCAATAGAGCCGCCGGAGGAAGAGACAAGGAAGCAGTCCGAGCGTCCCAAACCAGACCCAGCCAAGACCGAACCTGAGAGGGAGCCAGATGGGACTTCCTCCAGTTCACCAAGAACCCGAACCTGGCGAGCTGGGAAAGAACCAAATCCCTGACGAGCAGACACTCTGACCGGCTGGGAGCCCAAACCAGCCAGTCGTCGAGATAGGCCAAACCCGAACACCTAGCAGACGCAGGCGGGCCACCACGACCCGAGTAAGGCGTGTGAAAACGCGCGGTGCCAGATTCAACCCGAAGGGAAGACAACGAAAGCGGTAACCTTGACGCCCCACCACAAAACCTAGCCAGTCCCTGAATACCGGATGAACCGGGACGTGCCAATACGCGTCCTTGAGATCCAGGGACACCATCCAAGCGCCCCTCTCCAAGAGAAGACGGACCTGGGACAGAGTAGTCATCCGAAAGGAGGGGCACAAAACCCACGGGTTCAGACGGGACAAGTCCAGAATGAACCGGCGGTCCGCACAGTCCCGTTTCGGAACTGAAAACAGGCGGGAAACCCACCTGAGGGACGCCGTCGTTTCGACGACGCCCAAGCGAACCCACTCCGAGATGACCCGACGGAGCGCAGGAGAAGAGGCCTGCCCCGCCAGACCCGAACCCCCCGAAGGAGGAAGAGCCACCCAACGCCACCACAGGCCGCGCGACACGACCCGAAAAGCCCACGAATCGTGGGACCAGGCGCGGGCAAACCGGGCGAGCCGCCCCCCCATCGCCCCGTCAACGGGGCGAACCGCGAAAGGGCCGACGCGCCTTCCGAGAACCAAGGCGACGAACAGAACGGGTCCCACCCCGTCCAGCAACAGCCAGAACCGAAGGCGCCGCCAGCCCCGAATCTGGCACCAATGGCCTACCCCGACGAAAAGACCCCTGAGCCCTGGCACGACCCTTCCGGGAAGGCCCCCCACGAGCCCCCCGGAGCAACAACAACTCCGACATAGGCCGACAACTGACCGAGGCCGCCTGCATATACCGCTCAACAGCAGACTCTGCAAACAGCAACGGGCAAAAGGGCGAGGACAAACGAAGAGCCAGGGCCCAGGCGGAATCCAAGGAGGAAGCCAGCACCGCCTGACGACACGCGAGGCGAGAAGCATAGAACCGCGAGACCGCATCACGCAGGATCGGCGCGAAGAGCTTCAACAAGGCAGACGACGCCCGCACAGCCGAGGGCAGCGCACTAGACCCAGCAGCAGCCCCAAGCGCACCCACATCCAACTCGAGCCAATCCGAGGAGAGCTCAAGGAGGGAAAAGAAACGCAGAGCTGAAGCAAGCAGGCCACGAGTCCGCAAATCCTCCGCAATCAGGGCAGCCGAAAGGGAAGGACCCGCACGTGAAGCTGCATGACACCAACATCCCGCGGAAGGGCAGGAGCGAACAAACAAGCATTCAAAGGCTCGAAAGCGCCCCCCAGGAAAACCTGCAACGCCAAGGAAGCCTCTCGCCACTCAAGCGCACGGGACCGACAGAACGTGTGCCAAGACTCCAACGAAAAGAGAGGGCAGTCTGCCAACCAAGACGACTCCGGAACCTCATAACGAAACCAGCACGAACCTGGGGATCCGTACACAAAGGAACGAGGATCCATCAGGAAGGCATAATCCGGGTCACGCAAGAGGTAAGCCGCCAAGGCCTCCCGCACCTCCGAAGCAGAAACACGGTGAGCGGGAAACCTCCGGAAAGATGGAACCGAAGAACCCTCGGGATCACGGAACCGAACCCGGGGAGGGGTGGACACTAAATCCAATTCGTACGCGGAGGGAGCGAAAGAGAACCCCTCTCCTTGTAACACTAAGCCCCGCTCGGAGGGCAAAAAAACCCAGGCGGGGTCCAACGGGCCCCAAGGCCCCCAAGCCAACCCCTCCCCAACCCCAGGAACCTCACCTTGAGGGTCCGGGGCCGAGCCGTCCTCCTGAGCCCCCACCCCCAAAGAAAAGGCGGGGCAGCCGAGAAAGCAGGAACAAAGGGGGTCCACTGGCCAGACCCAGAAGCTTCGGCAGAAGGACCAGGCTCGAATGCCTCCGCCCCTGCCCCAGAAGGGGAGACCCCCGAGACCGCCCGAGTCTCACAACCAACTAAACCCAGCCCGGCTCGGAAACCCTCAGACGTTTAGGAGCCGGCAGCAAGGGGGGGGGGGGAACCGAACGAGCAGGAGAAGGGGAAGGACTTGGAGGGGCGGACGGAACCAGTGTCGAAGCGACACCCACCCCCAAGTCCGGGTCCCTATAACCAAAACGGGGCAGTCTCGGGGCATCCGGGGCAGTGACCAACCTAGCACGTTGCAGCAACCTAAAACGAGCATGCAACGCCTCTGCTGCCGTCACCCGCATATCAGGCGCAGTAGCCTGGGTGAACTGGAGAACGTACAGACAACACACGTCGCACGACTCCGGGTCAAAACAATCACCGACCCAACAGGCAGCATGGCGGAGGCAAAACGGTGAGTGTCCCCCGGAGACAGGGGGACAGAGCAACCGTCAAACTCGCAGGACGCGAGAGGGGACTCAGGGATCACATCCATCGGACCACGTAGCCCCCGTGGGGTTTTCCAGGGCCCTTAGCCTTGATAACACGCTAAGGGAAGCCCAGGCAGGGTACTGCTAACCGGCACCCAGAACTACCAACAAACTGCTATAAGCTGAACCCCCGGGACGTGTACACTCACGGGGGCCAAGCGGGGAGTACCACCAATAGACAAAGTGGAGAATTACCCTCAAAAACAGCGAAGGGGACCAACAGGCAGACCCCCCACCTGGCAAAAACAAAAACAAAAGAAAAACCCCGCAAGAGGACAACGTACCCAGGCGGAACAGAGCCGGCCGCTGTAATTGGTGAAAACTAGCGCGCAGTACCCCGCGCCCCTGCCAGTGTCGAAAACTACCCCCTACCCAGAGACAAACAAGGGCAAGAAAAAAACCAGCTGACCCCAAGGGCGGCCAAGTACCGAGCAATACACAGCACAGCGGAGGTAGATCCCAAGGAGACCCAGGGAAGATAGCCCTAAGCCCCAAGGGCAGTACTCACAGGGCACCTAGGGAAGATAGCCCTAGGCGCAAGCAGCCCGAGCACCGTAGAATAATACTCCTGGCCCACACACCACCAGAAGGGACAGCTCACACCACCAGGAACAGAACTGCAACCGCAAACTGGGGCCAGAGGCACGACCGCACCAGATCGCATCAGCCTGAGAACTGAAGGTTGGGTCGCCGGCGGTGGGGTCTGGGGCTCCCCCCTTCCCCCTCCCGGGGAGGGGGGGGTTGCGCAGACGGAGGCGCGGCGACATGATGACGTCATGAGGATTAATTTTCGTTTGGGGAGTTCTGTTCGCCTGTTCGGTCTTCGGTCGCAATAGTTTACCAGAATAGGGGTTTGTTTTGGGGCGCCTACCTTTCTGGGTGCCTTTCCCGGTCGATGGCAGACATAGAATGCTCCCAATAATAAGGGAGGTCTCTATAGGCCATTGCTCCTCGTGCCTCTCTGAGGGGGCCAGGTTCTGGCTCGTGGTCCCCGGTAGGCAAGAACTCCATGCATTGACTGATGCCAGAAAGTTATACATATCCATTCAGCCTGGATAGCTCCGGGGAGCCGACGGGGCTCCCCCCAGAAAAGACTATTCTCAACATGACATCTGTTGGCCGGCGCAGTTCAGGGGTTAATGTCTGCTTTGCATGCATGCATTGCCATGCCATACTTGGTGTGCAAGCAAGACACAGAGGCCAAACCAAAAAGAAGCATTTCAATTGCATTCAATGCTGGGTTTTTCAGATGCATAGTACCTTAATGAGATGTTGTGTGATAACAGCACGGCCTTCGCTATCAAGATCCTTCAATTCCTCCCGTTCCCATTCAGCTGGCAGAGCCTCAACTGTTCCACTTCCATCACGTAGCTCACCATCATAAATGCCTGAAAAAATAATACAAAACAAATTAACCCTTAAACTGTGCAATACACACGTATCTGATGGGAGTATCTTTCCCGAAACCACTCAATACATACATACAGTGTATCCTCACATGAACGAACTATATGGGGCGAGGCAGATTCGTTTCACCGTGGAATTCGTTCTACCCATCAGCCCCAGGCTGTCCCTCCCCTCCATGTGAAAATAACAGAGGTCCTACATCCACTATCAACAAAACAAAAATAACAGAAAATCTATTTAATATGTATTTCTGTGGAGAGCCCCTTCAGCTCCCGGAGATATACCAGGCTGATGTGTATATATTAGACCGTGGCAACAGTCAATCGAAGGAGTTCTAGGCCTACCAGGGACCAGAGCCAGAACCTGGCCCCCTCAAGAGAGGCACGAGGAGCAATGGCCTAAAGACACCCCCTGTGTAATTGGAAGCAGTCTTTGTCTGCCATCTACCAGGTCAGGCACCCAGAAAGGTGGGAATTCCAAAAGAAACTACTACTGGTCAAATAAATATTGCAACTCGAAAGTCGAACTAGCAAACAGAACTCCTCAATTAAAAACAAGGAAACAAACATGACGTCACCACAACCGCCGCGCATCCGTCTGCGCAACCCCCTCCTCGGGAGCGGGATGGGGGGGGGGGTCCCAGACTTCCAAACCGGCAACTATCCTCAGTTCAAGACACTGTTGTGTTGGTGACCGTCGATCGCTCTGGCTCCACTCTTTGCGCAGTGCTGCTTAGCGGTGTTATTGCTCTGTGTTGGTGGTGTGCAAGCCAGGAGTAACACAAGAGTACTGGGGCTGCATGGGCACCTAGGGCTACCTTCCCTAGGTGCCCAGTAAGTACTGCCTTTTCGGTTTAGAGCTATCTTCCTTGAGCTGTTCAGGAGCAGCTACCTTCGTGTGGTTCTGTCGCTGCTCTGTGATTGCCTGCCCTTGGGGTTCAGCTGGGGTGGATCTTACTCCTGTTTGCCCTTGGGTATTAAATAGTTTCATCACTGGCTGGGGCGTGGGGTACAGTGCAGCTGTCTGACATACGCATAGCAACCGGTTCTGTTCACCTGGAGACATTGTGCTTTTGTGGGGTTTTCTTTTGTTTTTGTTTTGATTTACCTGGTGGCGGTCTGCCTTGTGTGGTGGTAGGACCACTTGTAGGATTTTGGTGGCTCTCCACTAGGTCCCTGTGCTTGCACATGTCACAGGGGTTCAACTTTTAGTTTGTTTGCTTGGTAGCTCTGGGATAACTGGTTAGCAGTAGCTCGCCTGGGCTTCCTTTAGCAGTCAGCCTAAGGACCCTGGAAACACCCATTGGGGCTCAGTGATCTGATGGAGGAGACCTCTGAGTCCCACCTCGCCTTGTGCGAGTTTGAAGGTTGCTCTGTTCCCTTGTCTCAGGGTGACACTCACAGTCTGCCTCCGCCATGCTGCCTGTTGGGGTCAGTGACACCTTTGACCTGGAGTCCTGTGAGTGGTGTAGTTTGCTTGTACTCCATTCACCCAGTCCACCAAGACTAATAATTGGGTGCAGGCAGCTTTAGCATTGCATGCGAGGTTTAGGTTACAGCAACTTGCAAGGTTGGTTGCCCGCAGCTGCCCCGCTTTGATTATATTGGTAGTGAGACTCGGGCGGCTTCGGAGATTGCCCCTTCCGGATCGGGTGTGGAGGCAGTCGAGCCAGTTCCTCCTGCCGGAGCTTTTGGGTCGCACCAGTGGGCCCCCTTCATCCCTGCATATCCGATGGACTCTTTTTTTTCTCCAAATGCAGAGGGTTTGGAGGATGGCTCGGCCCCGGGTCCTGACGTGGAGGATTCTGGGGCTGGGGAGGAGTTGACTTGGGGGGTTTAGGGCCCCAATTGACCGTGCTTGGGTGCTGGTACCCTCGGTGCAGGGCTTGTTGTTACAGAGGGAGGGGTTTTCCTATCCCCCCTCCCTGTACGATTTTGTTATGAGTTTGACTCCTCCCCGGGGTTCAGTTCCGAGTTCCCTTGGGTTCTTCGGTTCCCTTGGGTTCTTCGGTTCCCTCCTTCTGGAGATTTTTGGCTTCCTGCATCCCACCGAGGAAAGTGCGGCTTACTGCCTGCGAGACCCCGGATTACGCCTCGATAATGAAGCCTTCCTCTTTTGAATTTGGCTCCTCTTTTCCTTATTGGGTACGTTACGAGGTGCCGGAGTCTTCCTGGCTGGTAGACTGCCTTTTCCTTTTGTTGGGGGCTCGACATTCGTTCTGTTGGACTGTGCACTTGAATGACGGGAGTTGACTTCGGTCGTTCAGGTTTACCTGGGGGGCGAGTTGGAGCACCTCAATGTGTGGTTGCTCGCCCCCATCCTTCCTCATGATGTCGGTCAGGTACAGCGTCCCGTGCAGGTTCCCTCCCTTTCGGCATCCCTGGTGGCCGAGGATTTGAACGCCCGTGGGAACTTGGCTTCGGTCTTGCGCTTCTTTTCCCTGCTGGAGCTGTCTTCGGACTGGCTCAGGGTGGGTGTGGAGGAGCTGGGTTCCAGGCTAGTGTCCGGTGTGCTTGCTTCAGCAGCTCGGGCGTCGGCTGCCTTGTTGAAGTTGTATGCGCCGTTTCTGAGGGAGGCAGTGTCTCTGTTCTTCGCTTCTCACCTCGCAAGCTGACAGGCGGTGCTCGTCCATTCTTTGGAATTGTCTTGGGCCCTGGCCTCCACAGATTTCCAGTATCAGCTCTTGATACTGGTAATAGCACAAAAGGGCCACCACTTATGGGCTATTCATGCCTGTGCCACCTTTTGGGTGGCTTAATCTTTATCATATCATCATGGGCCCTGGCTCTTAGATTTTTCATCCCCTTTTTGTCCATTGCTGTTTGCAGAGTCTGTGGTGGTGCATTTTCTGCAGGCAGCTTCGTCTAGCTGCTGGCCTATGTCGGACTTGTTGGTTCTCCAGGGATGCTGTGGAGGTCCTGCCCAGAAGGGTCGTGCCAGGTCTCAGGGTTCCTTCGGTCATCGTAAGCCAGTAAGTGCCAGATTAAGCTCTCATAGGGGTTGTCGGCCCTTTTGCGGTTCACCCCGTTGACGGGGCGATAGGGGGGAGTCTCGCGCTATTTGTTCCTGCCTGGTCCCACGATTCATGGGCATTTCGGGTCATTTCCTCCAGCCTGCGGTGGCGTTGGGTTGTTCCTTTTCCTTCGGGGAGGATAGGGGTTTGCAGGGTGGGCCTCTTTCTCTGCATCTGCCATCCTGGAGTGGGTTTCCAGGCTGTTTTCAGTTCCAAAATGGGTNTGGTGGGTGTTGTGGAAACTATCTACCCAAGATAGAGTCTAGCACTTCTTAGTTACAACAGGCCTAAAACGATCTTATATAGAACAAAGAGTACATGGTCTATGAGAGAGCACACGGACCAGGTCTTCCCTGGTCAGAGAGTGTTTGGCCAGCTTGTCTTTCATATTATGTCGTCCAGCCCCAGAGAGGCGGATGTAATAGTTTTCCCAGGATAAGTAATTAAATTCAATGGCTATAAACATATTATGGTAATACTTTAAAATAAATAAATATAATCAATAAATCACTGTTTACCCAAATACGTTGGGTAAACACGAGTAAATAATCGATGTTTATAACCCAGGGGCCAGATTCACGAAGATTCAGGATACTTCCGGTCTGCTTGCAGTCTTGACGACGCAGCTGGTGGGTGGTGGTGACGTCAAGACAACCACCCACGATGGTGTAAAACGTTGACATCTGGTGACTGCATCCTTGTGGACAGCATAGTGAGTCAAGACAACCTCGTTAGTGACGTGAGGTGACGGCTGGGTGACTGGTGTATTGTCACTAACCCTTGACCTTGACCTTGAGGTGCTTCCGGGGCTTAGCGTCCCCGCGGCCCGGTCATCGACCAGGCCTCCTGGTTGCTGGACTGATTTTAACTCTAAGTAACCATATGGTTAGTTGCTGGGTCTGGTGGGGGAGGACTTTGTGTAACGTGCCTCCCCCTTGACCTTCTCAGATAGGGTTCACGTGTAGCTGAGACAACTGGGCAGGTGTACAAATCAGACCCGGGAAAAGACAGACAACATGGCGGAAGCATGGATATAACTCTGGGATTGTTGGAAGTGGGAAACCCCAGAGCAAGGTTAAGTCTGCTATCTGAGTTAAGTACAGTTAAGAAATCCACATCATTGCCTCTACAGGAAAATCTAATGAATTCTAAATGATACTAACTAAGGGAGTTACTTTAACCTTTACTGTACAGTGCGACATCTTGTTACCATAGGGTGACGAGAGTGCACTTGACTACTGATAAGAGATGACAGAGGGTCAGTCTCCCCATCTGACTCGTAACTTGAGTTATCAGTCAGCTTCGCTGGGTCAGGAATTAGACTTGCTGAAGGCAATTCCAGTTCCTCCCTAGCATGATAAATCTTAATAAATAAATAAAATAAATAAATAAATAAATGTTTATTCAGGTAAGGTATATACATACAAGTGAGGTTACATTAATGGATCGAATTATAGGTAGAGCTAGTACATACAATGCCTAAAGCCACTATTACGCAATGCGTTTCGGGCAGGAAGAACATTAATATCGAGAACTTAATACTAATAGAGCATAAAGAATAAAATGTGTTGAGAACAAATACAAATAAAGATAAAAAAAGGGGGAACATGACTGAAAAAGCAGCACAAATACAAAAGGTTGACAAACAGCGTTGATTAAAAAAATAACAGACATGGGTTGAACTAGAGGGGTAAGGTAGGTTACAGGGAATTTATAAGGTAGTGTTTAGTTTTTTTCTTAAACTGGTTGAGAGAGGTACAGTCTTTAACATGGATGGGGAGGTCATTCCACATTCTGGGTCCCTTGATTTGTAGAGCATTTCTAGTTTGATTAAGCCGTACTCTTGGAATATCAAAACTGTATTTATTTCTGGTGTGGTGCTCATGGGTTCTGTTACAACCTTCAATGAAGCTTTTGAGTTCAGGATTGGCATTCAACTTATCTTCAACTTATTAATGTGGTTAATTAATTAAAGTTAATTACTTAACTTCAACTTATTTCTTCAACTTATTAATGTGGACACTTCTTTCCACCTGATCCTCAAATATTCCCATTATGACAAAATTTACACGGCCTGCTCTCTTGATCACTCTGTATGGCCCCCGCCATCTAGGAGCTAGTTTCCTACTCTGATTGGTGGGGGCTGCTTTATTGATTCTCAAGACAAGGCTACCCTCCTTCAATTCCAGAGGTCGTACATTCCTGTCATAATAGTGAGCAAATCTACCCCGTGTTTTTCTTGAAGCCTCCGCTGCAATTCTCCAAGCTTTCCTCATTTTATTGAGAACTTCTGAAAGATAGTCCTCTAAATATGTAACATTGTGTCTGTTAAGCAGACCTGAAGGGAAATTGCATGATTGACCAGTGAACAAAAGATGGGGTTGGGTATTAATAGACTGGTGGGTAGCAGTATTCAGAGCCAGCTGAACATAGGGCAGGTGTTCGTCCCATATGAGTTTGCATTGCGTTCAGTAAGGATTGCAAGCATATCCTTAACTGAACGATTGGTACGTTCAGTCATCCCGTTTACCTGAGGGTGGTAAGCAGTTGTAAAGGCTGAGGTCGTCTCTAATATCTTACAAACTTCTCTAAATATATGCCTGTTACCACCCTTGAGACTAAATAAGGTTCTTCTCCCAGCAGTGTACATAAAAGATTTAAAATCGGCCTTTGTAATAGAAGTCTAGGGGTAAGATAAAGCACTGCATAAAATGGGGAACAATATATTTATGCTAAGGGGGACAAACATAACAATTAAATGGTACGTAATAAAGCCAGAAACATTTATCAGCATGCAAATTAAAATAAAATCCTTATCGAGCAATGAGCAATATCAACAGCACTTAAAACAACTTAATTGAGAGAATACAATATAATCTGACCAGGAAATAAAAACTTTGAATGGCTAAAAAATACCAATCCAGGACTTAACTTAATACATGTCTCCACTCGACCACAGCCACCACGCTACTGCGGAGTGCTGACTTTGCCTGGGAGGCGTCCACCAAAATATCAACTAACTATCCACATACCATTGTGGAATTTCTAATAATAAATGGTAGTACTAAATATCAAGACATTATTAATCATAAGAGTACACAATTACATTAATTTATACAATAGCATTTACAGACAAATAAATAGGAGTAATAAATCAAGGTTAAATCATAAACACTCGCTTGACAACACTTTCCCACGCTAGTCACATATCCAACCTGATCAACCCCCACAGAGAAACACATGAGAATTGTAACACGAAAGCCTCATACAAATATAATATAATGCAACTCAGGCACACTATAGCATGCTATAATATATATCATATAACATACAAAATCTCATATCATACAACTGGATGCTATAATAATTAGAGAATAAGACAATACAGTAATACAAGAATTAAGAGTAATGAGAGGATCTTAACAAGATTCGTAACATCCCTCCCGTCCCCTAAGAAAAAATGAAATTAACTGAAGGTTGATTTCATTTTTTTTGACTGCATGAATAACACATGAAAAATTTGCACCACATGAAAATACTTAAACTAAATCAAGTACAAAGCAATGAAATTTCACACAGTAAAAAAAATACAAAATTACATACATCTTATGAATAAAGAACACTACAGATTATGGCACTGCAACAGGAAAACCTCTGGATAAGGCATCAGCAATAACATTTTGCCTCCCAGGAATATGACGAATTACAATATTGAATTCTTGCAGAATCAATGACCATCTAAGTATTCTCTGGTTTTTACACTTCATAGAGTTGATAAATGTCAATGGATTATGATCTGTATATACTACTACTTCATTTCCTGACAAATATGTCTCAAATTTCTTCACTGCTAGTATTAAACAAAGTGCTTCTTTCTCAACTACAGAGTAATTAATTTGTGTTCTGTCAAACTTACGTGAAAAATAATAAACAGGATGTTCTAACTCATCTGGTCCTACTTGGAACAAAACAGCACCTGCTCCTACATCTGAAGCGTCTATGTGAAGAATAAAAGGTTTATTATACTGTGGACTAGCTAACACAGGTGAAGTAGAGAGAATTCCTTTCAACTTCTGAAAAGAGTTCTGACACTCCTGCGTCCACTTAAATTTTACCTGTTTCCTTAAAAGATTTGTTATGGGTGCAGCAACAATAGAAAAGTTTTTACAATACCTCCTATAATACGCACACATTCCAATAAATCTTTGCACAGACTTCTTATTAGTTAGGACTGGGTACTCCACAATTGCCTGAATCTTATCGTGCAATGGGACTATCCTTCCTTGTCCGACCTCATGTCCTAAATACACTATGGTTCCTTTAGCCCAACTACATTTCTTCATATTGACAGTCAAATTAGCATGTTGCAATATATAAACAATTTCTTTAAACTAGACATATGATCTACCCAATTCTTACTGAAAATCACAATGTCATCCAAATATGCCCTACAGTCTGGCACATCCTTCAACAAAGAGTTCATTAATTTCTGAAACGTGGCTGGAGCATTCCTTAAACCAAAAGGCATCACGTTAAACTCGTAAGCTCCATCAGGAGTGATAAATGCTGTCACTTCCCTGGCAAAATCTGTAAGAGGTATCTGATGATAACCCTTAGATAAGTCTAATTTAGATACAAAGTTGGCATGACCTATAGTATCAACACATTCTTCTAATAAAGGTAACGGATAAACATCAACTGTAGTTACCTGGTTGAGTTTTCTATAATCCACTACTAATCTCCACTTATCTTCTGGCTTTGGTACTAATAGGCATGGCGAACTCCAGGAACTCTGACTGGGTCTAATGAACCCATGTCGAAGAAGATAATCAACCTCCTCCTGGATGATACGACGTTTCTCGGGTGTCACTCGATAAGGGTGCAACCGAATTGGAGTCACATTTGTCAGGGTGATATCATGAGTAATGAGAGAAGTTTGAGTGGGGACCTCCCCAAACAAGCTAGAAGACACCTCCAAAAGATCCTGGAACTCTGCTCTCTCCTCCTCCTGCAAATGACTCAACAATTCTTCCCCGGAACTACTGGAATTAGACAAACAAATATTACTATCTTCCTCAGCAACACTCGACTCTTCAGGAATTTCCTCCTCAGCAACACAACAAGCCACAATACTAGGCCCACAATAACAATAAGCCTTCAACCGGTTTACATGTACACTCATGGTCTGTCGTTTCTGCTTGGGATGGCAACCTTGTAAGTAACCTCCCCAAGACGTTTGACTACTTGATACGGTCCTGCGAATTTGTTAGACATAGACGTACCCATACGAGGCTTCAAGACCAATACCAAATCTCCTGGCTCAAAAACTCTGAGTTTGGCCTTGAACCTCTGGTCATGTTTCTGCTTCATTACCTGTTGTTGTTCACCTAGATGTCGTAAGGCCAACTCCCTCGTTCTGGACAGCTTGCTCTTGACATCCGTCAGGTAACGCTCACTCTGCCTGGCTGTAACATCTCCTAACATTTGCTCATATAACATCTTTAAAGGTCCTCTCACCTGATGTCCGAATACAAGCTCGAATGGAGAACAACCTAGTGCACTGTGCAATCCATCTCTAGCCGCAAATAAAACAAATGGCAGATTCTCATCCCAATGTCTGGGTGAATCTTCCCCAGTCGCCTTCAACATTTTCTTGAGAGTTTGGTGGAACCGCTCGATTCCCCCTTGACTCTGAGGATGGTAAGGACTTGAAAAATTGTGTTTTATACCAAAACTGCTACAGAAATTTTTAAAGGGTGGAACAAAAATTACTCCCATTATCAGTTTGAATTACACGGGGCATCCCAAAAAGTGAAAAAAATCGTTCCAACTGCCTGATAATAGTAGAAGCTCTAATATTACGTAAAGCATACGCTTCAGGGAACCTGGTGGTCATACATAAAATAGTGAACATATACATATTTCCGGATTTTGTACGGGGTAAAGGTCCGACACAATCCAGTACCACATGAGTAAATGGCTCCTCTGGCACTACAATAGGATATAATGGTGCTCGTGGCACAGTCTGATTAGGCTTACCAACAGTCTGACACACAACACAGTTGTGGCAATATCTGACCACATCTTTTTTAAGTTTCGGCCAATAAAAAAGTTTACAGATCTTATGATACATACTGGTAATACCTTGATGGCCTCCCATCAGGTCATCATGAGCAGCTTGCAATACCTGCTCCCGATACTCTGTTGGCACAACGAGCTGGGTGTTAAACTCACAATCCTCTGATGAGGGAGTTCCTGATGGTCTCCATCTTCTCATCAGACATTGATCCTTGAAATAACAACCCGTACTCTCCTCCAAAGTATCGATGGAGTCGGCTGCTTCTGCATAACACTCAGCTAGACTGGGATCAGTACTCTGTAACTTACGCAAGGTCTGGAACTCTACAACTGGAGCGAGCGGGCAAGGAAGTGGTACCTGGGCCACATCTTCCAGACCATCTGGGTCAGAATAAATTAGGGCTTTGGCACCGGCCTCACTCTCGACATCCACGTGAGCTATAAATGTATCTTCAAGGTCCACCTCCACCTCCCTGTCTGAAGGGGTCCTGGCCTCGAGAACATCCACCTTGGTAGTAGCAGGACTTACCACATTCTGCTTACCCATGGATCTGGTCACAACACAGGCTGGATAAATGACACCATCATCCTCATCTGGTTGAGCCAGTACTGCATTAGGTTTAGTATACATAACAGGACAATCGGTCCCACTAAATTTACATTTATCGAAGTCATTACCTACAATTATATCAATCCCAGGAATGGGCAACTGCTCACTGACTGCTACAGTGCACCAACCTGGTGTAATAGAAGAATTCAGGTTAACCTTAATTAATGGTACACGCTGGATGAGCCCTCCAAGTCCCTGCAATAACACTACCTCTCCAGTGTCTTCTGTGCTAACATCAGTAAGAACACGGCGAGAAATTAAAGACTGGGAAGCACCAGTGTCCCTTAACAACTGGACTGGTTTCCAGGTTCCACTAGTACATAATAGGGTTCCCGAATGTAGGTATGGATCAAAATTAGTCATCCACTTGGGCATGACTGAAGCAACATTGGCATTAATGGTTTGCAAACCCCTACTCAATATTAGACCAGTTGGTCTCAACTCTGGGTGCAAAGCATAACATGAATTTACCACATGACCTCTTCTCCTGCAATGCGTGCAATACCTGCTAGTGGTCGGAATAGCCGAACCCACTGCAGGCTTATTCACTACATTACTTAAGGTTGACAACCCTGTCGGTTGTTTCTCAGATTTAGGCTTTACAGGAGAAGGGTTAAGGGGAGAAGGTGAAGTAGCTGGTCGAGTCTGGAAAACATGTTGTTTATGAGCATAATGATTAGTTTTAACATTGAAATGATTAATGGGTGCTCTAAAAGGCACTTTAGTAAGTAGTTCATGCTCATCAGCTAGCTTGGCTAATTTTATAAGATCATTGGTTTGTTTATTTTCAGCCATAAACAAAGCTAATTTCTCTGGTAGACATCCCATTACTTCCTCAGTTACTATGAGGTCTCTCAAAGTCTCAAACTCTGTAATATTAAGTGCTTTAATCCATCTGTTAAAGTGATTTAATTTTACTCTTACAAAATCAGAAATAGTCTGGTCCTGTGCTCTTTTTAAACTTCTGAATTTTATTCTATGTGCCTCTGGGATCTGCTGGTAGGCATTTAAAATACTTTGCTGAACAAATTTAAAATCGAAAGAATTCTCAGCAGGCAATGATGCAAATACCTCTTGAGCTTTACCCTTAAATTGTCCTTGTAATATGCTAACCCATTGATCTACAGGCCAATTCATGCTGACTGCTAGTTTCTCAAAATGCAAGAAAAATATTTATGGATCTTCTTCATTAAACTTAGGCAAATCTGCACGTTTACTGTACTTAGAAGAACTATTTGTACTCTCTGGATTATTACTAGTGTCACCCAAACCTGCCGCAATCCTCTGCTGTTCTAACCTGTTATTATTTTCAGCCATACTCTGCTGAATTTCGAGTTGTTTAGTCTCATGCTCTGCCAGTTGTACTTGAGCCTCCAACATCTGCTGTTGAGTTACCAACTCAAGTTGTTTTTGCTGGTTCTGCAACTCCAACCTCTCCTTATCTGCTTCCAATTCAAGTTGTTTTTGCTGGTTCTGCAACTGCAACCTCTCCTTATCTGCTTCCAGCCTCTGCTTGTCTGCTTCCAGCCTAGCCATTTCTAATTTAGTCTCCAACTCCAACTTTAAGATTGCCACCTTGTCACTTGACTCTTCGTCTAAATCTCCTAAACACTCTTCGTCAAGTCTCTCCTCCTCCACCAAGTGCGTGACAATAACTCTTAACACTTGAGCTTTCAACAATTTACTGGAAACTGCTAGGTTCAATTTATCAGCCAGCATCAACAAACCAGACTTCTTTAAGTCTTTAATTTTACCAAAATTTGGCTGATCTACCAGCGCAACAACCTGATCCTCCATGGTTGGCTCAATAATCACCACTTACACTTGAAACAACACTGAAAATTATGCTTGGCCCCTGGCACAAGCTGAACACTTACCTCAATCGTGAAGCGTTGAAAAGTTTTCACAGCAGCTCAGATTGAACAGATAATTACACAGGCTTGATTAGGCGTCACTAGATAATCACAGAGTACCTAGGAAGGCAATTACTATTAATAATTAACACTGTTAATTGTACAAACATTACAGGGGATTAATGGTATAAGATCCTGGACACAGGCCTCCATTTGTTACCACCCTTGAGACTAAATAAGGTTCTTCTCCCAGCAGTGTACATAAAAGATTTAAAATCGGCCTTTGTAATAGAAGTCTAAGGGTAAGATAAAGCACTGCATAAAATGGGGAACAATATATTTATGCTAAGGGGGACAAACATAACAATTAAATGGTACGTAATAAAGCCAGAAATATTTATCAGCATGCAAATTAAAATAAAATCCTTATCGAGCAATGAGCAATATTAACAGCACTTAAAACAACTTAATTGAGAGAATACAATATAATCTGACCAGGAAATAAAAACTTTGAATGGCTAAAAAATACCAATCCAGGACTTAACTTAATACATGTCTCCACTCGACCACAGCCACCACGCTACTGCGGAGTGCTGGCTTCGCCTGGGAGGCGTCCACCAAAATATCAACTAACTATCCACATACCATTGTGGAATTTCTAATAATAAATGGTAGTACTAAATATCAAGACATTATTAATCATAAGAGTACACAATTACATTAATTTATACAATAGCATTTACAGACAAATAAATAGGAGTAATAAATCAAGGTTAAATCATAAACACTCGCTTGACAACACTTTCCCACGCTAGTCACATATCCAACCTGATCAACCCCCACAGAGAAACACATGAGAATTGTAACACGAAAGCCTCATACAAATATAATATAATGCAACTCAGGCACACTATAGCATGCTATAATATATATCATATAACATACAAAATCTCATAACATACAACTGGATGCTATAATAATTAGAGAATAAGATAATACAGTAATACAAGAATTAAGAGTAATGAGAGGATCTTAACAAGATTCGTAACAATGCCCATTAAATTCTTAAAGGTAATTCAATTATTAAATTGAGGTAAAGGAGAAGCATTGCCAGACATGTGGCTTTATTGAACAAATAATTACAGTACAGTTACATCCTGCAATACACAAGCCATATATTATACAAAACTTATAAAGACTAACAGTGCTTAAGATATATAATATAATAAGCAAAGTACACATGACTAACGCTAGAACAAATAGAAATTAACTAGGAGTGAACACAAACTAACTTGTACACAGGCACGACACAGCTGATCTGACAACAACAAAACAGTCAAGCGAGCATCCATCCGGGTACAATAATACAATAACACTTTTACTACATTCACCCCCTCTAGCTTTAAGTAACATAGTTCCGAAGATGAGTAGGGGTACTGCGCGTCCTTCCAGATCGTCGAAGGGACTCCTGCAAAGTTGATGCCTCTAGTGTTCCAGTCGGTTCCTGCATACCACCTTCTCGAGGGAGTGTTACATCAGAGAAAGGTTTCCAATTAGATGTTTCTAGGTTAGGTGGTTCGGAACGAAGTAGTCCTGGATGAGGTAGTTCAGGATGAGGCCGTTCAGGATGAGGCGGGTTGGGGTTTACCCCATCTTTCACAATCGCTGGGTGTTGCTGTTGAATGTTGAGATTGGGGTCCAAACTCTCGCAGCCCTCTGTGGCCATGGGTGCGAGGTGTCTTAATGATACAGTTGTAATCCTGCCATCCGGGAACTTGACATGGGCATATTCCGGATTCACATCTACGACCTCAACCTCATCAACTAGAGGATCATTTTTGCTTTGCCGCACCTGACGTTTTAGGAGGACAGGGCCTCTGCAAGCAAGCCACGTAGGTAGTGTTCGCCCTGAAGTTGATCTTCTTGTATGCTGGAAGAATCGTTCATGTGGTGTACAATTTGTAGAGGTACACAACAGTGATCGAATAGAGTGGAGTGCATCAGGAAGAACTACCTCCCATTGGGATACATCTAAGCCTCTCGTCCTAAGAGCTAGCAGCACTGTCTTCCAAATAATCCCATTGTACTTCTCAGCCTGGCCATTTCCTCTAGGGTTGTAAGGAGTCGTACGGCTAGTTGCTACCCCTTTTTTTAGTAGAAAATCTTTCAACTTCTCCGACATAAATGAAGTTCCCCTATCAGAGTGTATATATGCAGGCATACCAAAGATTGCAAACAACTGCACCAGGCACTGAATTACTGTACCAGTAGTCATATCTGAACAAGGGAATGCAAAAGGGAATCTAGAGAATTCATCTACAACAGTAAGGATATATTTATTCCTTGAATGTGATGGAAGTGGTCCTTTAAAATCTATGTTGAGTCTTTCAAATGGCTGAGTAGCTTTAATCAAATGCCCAGAGTCAAACTTGCAAAACCGAGGTTTAAGTTCAGAGCATGCAGAGCAAGAATTAGTCATCTTCTTCACTTCCTCCACAGAATAAGGCAGATTTCGACATCGGACAAAATGAGCCATACGAGACACTCCAGGGTGACACAGATTGTCATGCAATTCCTTTAATTCATCTGAACTTTAATTCATCCTTTAATTCATCTCATTCAGATAATATCTTTCATGTCTTTTAGGTGCATGTAATAATCTGTTAGCTCTTCATTATCAGTTACAGCAACCAAATCAAGCAGATCATTAACCTTTTGCAATGATGCAGCATATGGAATAGATAACACACTGTCATCTTCCTCTTCCACATCCACATCATTATTACCAATAACACACTGGATAATCTCATTATCAGTTAATTCACCATAACCTGGATCATCACCATCATTATCTAACCACGCATTCACATCAGAAAGTTTCAAATTTTCCTCACCTGCATCTCTGAATATCTCAAAAATCGCATTATCAAAGCCCTCAAAATCATAGTCATCTTTGTCTTCATTTTAACGAGGTACCGGACTCAGAATTTTATTCCATGCATTCTCTAATGTGGTGACCTTCAACTCGCTCCATTCTTTGGCCTAGTTGTAAATTGCGTATTTAATTGAATATTTCTTGAAGTTTTCTAGTGTTCTACTAGCCTTCGTATCCTTAGTAGGCATCTTGTCTTCCTCAGAGAGCAGAACTTCCATAATATCTGAATTCATAGCTCTTTTATAAAGCCTTTGAGAGCATAGATAACCCCTAATCCATGGGCTGCATTACAGATGTAGTGTTTGGTGGTAAAGCCATACATGTTATTTTGCCATCAGGTGATGTTAATTTAGCAATGGGGTGAGCTGGGGCATTATCAGTCAACAACATTGCCTTTACCTCAGCAGGATGAATTCTACACATATTGATCTGCTGCTTTTTTACTTCTTTACAAAAATGATTCTGGAACCAATCCTCAAAAATAATCTGTGTGAACCAGGCATTTTTTGTGTTGTAGTAGATGACAGGTAGTCTGTTCATGCAGTTTTTCAATGCTCTGAGGTTGGCAGATTTCCCAAGAATTGCGTACTTTGTTCGGTGACTGCCATCTGCGTTACAGCACAATAATGCTAAAATTCTTTCCTTCTTTACCGTGCAACCAGGAGTACTCTTCTCAAGCCTGAAGGCCAAAGTGTTTCTTTGAAGGCATTTCCAGTTAAAGCTTGTTACATCTGCATTGTACACTTAAAACCAGCTTAGATTATTAGATATAATGTGCTGAAAAAGTTTATTCTTATATGCATTAGCACGTCCAACACCTGCACTTAATGCCTCGCCACAAATTATCTTGTTAATGATGCCATACCTGTCTATTAATAGACATACTTATTCAGTGCTAGCCTTGAAATTATCTATGTTTAACTTTACAGCAAGTCTTTCAGCTGCATTTCTAATAGAATCAACTGAAACAGCAATTCCTTTCGCACCATGCTGTGCAAACCATTAAAATACAGACGAGTCCAAACCTGTATACTTTGCAGCCCTCAATTTTTCCTGTTGCCTATTGCATCAGTTTGAGCAAAGAATTTCTTGATATTATCCTTCTGCTTTTTTATATCACAAACTGTAGCTTTACCAATGTTGAATTCTTGGGCGAGTTGAGTGACAGAGTATCCATGCTCTGCTTTCTCTATCACGTCAACTTTCTAATCAATTGACAAATATTTTCTCTTTTGTTTTATACCTTCAATACCATGAATGCTGCTCTGAAACATCTTGACAGATTAAATGAGTTCAAACAGTAAAAATTGTTCAAATTTATCACGAAAATCCTTCGCGCGTGAGTCCGACGTTTTTACCCAGGAAGAGGAGAAGCACATGGTGCCAGCCATCTCATCCAGGTCCAACACGTTGACATGACCTGTGCTTATTTTATAGGCATACTCAAAATTTAATGTACATATTGACTGTTACAAGTTATTTTATTTAAAATATTATTATTGTTATAATTAGTGAAATATTGTTAGTTTGAAGTTTTATGCATTTTATACAGTACAGTTCTGTATTAACCCTTAACCACTTAACTGCGCCAACCGAGTTTTCTCGGTCGGCGGGAAACTGCGCCAACCGAGAAAACTCTTTTTGATTTTTCATAACCAATTCTAAATGTGTACGAGGTTGGTTGTGTACGAAATGGACTCTTAGGACCTCCAGTGAGAGGCAGCAATCTTGGAAAAAAATCCCAGAATGCCCTGGGGCTGCTGGCTGGGTTGGTACTGAATGAGAAACCATGGGTGGCGCACGCGCCTCTGGCTCCTAAACACCTGTCCGACGCGGTGTTGAAGATAATGCTCTGTCGGTGAAATTCAAACCTTATTGTTTGAAGAACATAAGGGTCATAATGTTGGGGAAGCCAGGCGCAATATTGACCTAACACAAAGGTTGGATGCAAGTGATACAGCACCTATGAGGACGATACAGCGAGCGTATCCAGTTGAGGCTCTGAGCGTCACTCTTGCAATCCTATGCCATTTATTTAGATGATACTTAGATGAATCGTTTTCTGCGTTCAGTGATGATGCATCTGATACAAATGGCATAGATGAACAGTGTTAGCAGCTTCCATTTTGGTGTTTTCCATAGATATTTTCAAGGATGCTTGAATCTCTTCCCAACTGACGGACACTCTTGAGGCTAGCTGAATCTCTTCCTGGCTGATGGACACTCTTGAGGCTAGCTGAATCTCTTCCTGACATGGACACTCTTGAGGTATGCTGAATCTCTTCCTGTGTGGGACCATACAAAGCAATCTTTTCAAGACTATCTTACAAATTGATCTTTTCCTATAATCTTTTCAATACTACCTTGTGCTTTACAAGCTTGGTTACATACAACCTACAAGTACTAAAGCCAAGGGTGTACGTGAGTGCGTTATTTGTAAGCACACAGAATGAAGAAACAAGCAGCGAAAATTTACCTGTACCTGGTGCACTGAGAGCGAAGTCGCGCTGTGTACCATGGGCTACTTTGTTGATTATTATTCACTTCCGAAGTACTGAGTGTGTAATACAGTGTGTTACTGTGTAAATAGTGTGTGAAACTGTACATATTGTAATTTTAGTGAATTTTTAACAGGTAATATTGCGACAATAAACATTTATTGTGGACACATTACTGACACATGTATCACAGTTCCATGGAACATTATGAACGTTCTACTGTATGCATATTGTAAAGGACACAAATATGCATCATATGCGATAAAAAAACAAATAAAACCGCATTGGAAATACATAAAACAAATAATTGAAAATATATTTGTGGCAACACCCGGTGCTTGAATGGCCCGCGCGACCGTGTCTGGGCGAGTCACGCACAGGCGACCAGGCCCTGATGACGTCACAGCGCACTTTGTCCACGTCCCTACAGCCAAAGTAAGTGGAATTTGGTATATATTTTTACATAGACATGTTCAGGGAAGGGAATTTATAATTTTACGAAGAAAAAAGAATTTTTTGGGAACACTTCATTTCATGCGCACATTCCCCCATTTCATGGGGGAATTTCTCAATAAACTCTGCGCAGCACGGTGGTTAAGCTGTGCATGGCATACATATACGACAGGACCTGATGACAAAGTTCAATTTCTCAAATTTGCTCTAATGCTTTCCAGTTTTTTGTGCATACCAGCAAATCCTGCAACTTTGTCTAAATGATCACAAACATAACTTGAAAAATAAGAAAATAAACAATAATTATAAAATTGAATATTGAAAACTTCAGATTTTGAGATCAGCTGCAAAAATATAAACTACTGTCACCCAACAGTCACCCAACAACAACCAACAGCCACAGTCACCCAACAACAACAAACCATAGATCGCCTCCTTGAATCGTCGACGAACAACAATCAAGAAATTCTCAACTTACAATCTGTTGCAAATGATGCAATGAATCAAATACATAAGATTCAGGCCGAGGAAACCCCCTCAGCTCAAAGTGACCTCCTTCAAAAGCTGGAAAAACAGATCAATCTCCTTCACATTCACCAGGCGGCTTCCGAAGATGACCTAGAGCAACAACAACTTCATGACTCCCTGATAATTAGCTCTACTGATCTAGCTGATGAACAACAAGGTGAGAATTGTTGTAACATAGCCCACACCATAATTAATTCAAAGATCAAAGTCAATGTTGATATCAAATCAGCTATCAGGATAGACAAAAACAGTTCCCGTAGCAGTAGGAGAATGCTCATCAAACTTGCAAATCCCTCTGTTAAGTTTGACCTCATAAAATCAGCTGCTAAGCAAAAAACCAACCTCTATATAAATGAGTGTCTTACAAAGCAGCGTGGATCCCTCCTCTTCAGGCTGCGTCAAATTCGCAAACAGAACCCTGGTCTTATCAAGCAGTGCTACACTAGGAATGGAACGATTATTGCAAAGAAGGAAAGTGCAGGAAAAAGATATGAAATAAAGTGTAACCAACAACTACTGGCCTTCTTTAGTGATTGTGGTATATCTGAAAACCTGAACCCGACCAATACCAGTACTTAAAATAACTCTTTCATTGCCTGAGCCTAACCTAACTTAATTTAACTTTGTCCAAGGTGCTGTCTCTGCCTTACCATTTACCTAATGTTCTCTCATTCATATAATTTCCTAAATAATCCGTCAAGTCTCCATGCACTTATGTAAGCATCTACCTCAGTATCATTGTAAAATTTTACTCTTAAATCTAATCTTACCCTATTCTTTTTAAATTTTAAATTTAATTGTAATGATTTATATCATTTATTGAAATTAATTATTGATCTCATTTTATTCTCTTAATTAAGTTCATACTAATTTAGGTTTAAAACTAAGCTAAATAAAATTTATTATCTTTAAGATTATTTTACTTACAACTATCATTTGTCAAATTTTTTATATATTCATTTTGACAGTCTCTACTTTTCTTTTTTGTTCTCTCCACCAAACTTGTGTATCCTCCACGGCTATCTAGTGACCTTTATTCTACTTCTATTTGTTTCAATTCTCTTGTTTACTTGCATTTATTGTTGTGTTTTACTATAAATACTTGCATTCATTTACCTGCATTTATATACTATTATATATATTATATGCACTACTATAACTTACTTGCATTTATTGTTGTGTTCTGCTATAATTATTCTCTAATTTTAGTAGACTTAGCACTTTGTAAGCTTTTATTGTACTGTTATATTATTGTATTATTGTTTGTTTTACTAATTACTTTCTATTTACAGCAGATTTAGTATTTAACTGTTCCTGTAATTGCTTATCTTATATTATCGTGACATTATTTTATCTATATGCTTACTGATATTGATCCTGATCGAAATCTTCTGTCCCATATCCACACAAATCAGCACACTGATCATCATTATTGCAGGTATTACACAGCAAATCTTGCAAAAAACAAACTCCTAAATAGCACCTGCTTATCAGTCTTCAACCAAAATGTCAGGTCACTTGGTAAAAATTTTGATGATATAAATGCTCTACTTACAGCACTAGGTACTAAATTATCATTCATCATTTTAACGGAAACTTGGCTAAGTAATGACTATACCCAACTCTACAATTTAGCTGGTTATAAAGCCATTCATAACTGCAGGCCTAACAAAAAAGGAGGTGGCACAGCAATATATTACAAAGATACCTTCATTTGCAATAGTGTTATTAGTGATAGAGATGACTATTGTGAATATACTTTTGCCAAGTTCTCCAGTAAATCCCTTAAATCCTCCCTGACTATCGGTGCCATCTATAGATTTCCTAATACCAACATAGCTTCATTTTCAGACAACGTAAGGAATCTTATCATAAATAACAATCTCAACAAAAATCACATCATTCTGGGAGGTGATTTCAATATTGACCTGGGTCTTCAAAACAACCCTCAAGTTGACTATTTCCGTAACAGCATGCACTCCTGTATGCTAATCCCCACAATCACCAAGCCCACCCGAGTCACTCAAACATCCGCCACCACCCTGGATCACCTATGGACTAATATAACAGCTCCCCTTACATCTGGGGTAATTTATGACAGAACAACTGACCACTATCTTACCTTCCTCATAGCAAACATGGACACAACACCACCAGAAACCAAGAAACTCTCATTCAGGCTACACAGTGAATCAGCTTTAGGCAATCTCTCTAATGCACTTCACAATGTTAACTTGGAATCGGAATTTAATAATATACAGGATATAAACTCATTAACTAACCTCTTTCTCTCCAAAACTCTAAGCCTCTACAACACTCACTGTCCCCTCCTTACCAAACAAGTAACTGATAAAAGAAAAAAATAACCCGTGGCTCACAAGTGGCATAATTAAATCAATCAACAAAAAACATGAATATGAAAAGAATTTTAGGAGTGGCCTAGTTACAAAGGAAGTAGTTAAAAGGTACTCATCTGTGCTTACCAGTATCACAAGAAAAGCTAAACTTTCATATTATGAGACTAGATTCAAAGAAGCAAAAGGCAACATGAAAAGCACATGGAATACCATCTCTAATATCCTAGGAACTAAACAACACTCCCATAACCAGATAACACTCTCTAAGGATGGCCTTACACCGTCATCTGATTTAGAAATGGCGAATGAATTATGGCCCCTGCATAATTTAAATTAAGCGGGGGAATTCTGGGAGGCGAAAACAATTACGCAGCGCTCTGTGAGAGCTGCGCGCGCCGTGGGGGGGGGCGCACATTTAAGCAAACGCACAAGGAGGTTTCCCTCTCACTCCTACACAGCTACGGTACGCTCCACACGAAACAGCCGGTCGGCCGAGCGGACAGCACGCTGGACTGTGATCCTGTGGTCCCGGGTTCGATTCCGTGCGCCGGCGAAAAACAACGGGCAGAGTTTCTCGTCACAACGCCAGTGGACGCAGACGCACTTGATGCTGTTCCTAGTACCTATGCTAGACAGGGAACTGAGCTTCATGGGTCGCATAGCGGGCCCCTTCGAGGTCCCCCCCATTCGAGAACTTCAAGTGTTCTCCTATAGCCCTGAGAGAAAAGTCTACGCCGGGAAAATACAGGCTACTCCACATCCTCGGCTACCCCTATACCGCCGAGAGCGTCAACGCCAACATCCCGCGGGAGACAACAACTGAGACCTTAGTGGTCAGACGCTCGCCGGGGGCGCACTTGGCAAAAAATGTGATTTAGCAGAGGCTTTACGGATCATCCCGGTCAACCCAGCGACTACCACCTACTCGGCTTCGCCCACGAAGGGCGGTACTACTATGGAAAAATGCTCAGCATGGGGGCGGCACATTCCTGCAGGATCTTCGAGACGTTCTCCGACGCCCTGCAATGGATCCTCGTGGAGAAGTTCGGCGTGCGGGATGCCGTGAAGGTGCTGGACGATTTCATCCGCGTGAGTTCTACCTACGAGTGCTTGCGGAGCTTGCGGGTGTTCATTGCCCTCGGTGAGCGCCTAGGCGTTGCCCTGGCCCCCCACAAGACTGCGGGCCCCCGCTCCTGCCTCACCTTCCTTGGACTTGAAATCGACGCCCGACGTATGGAGACAAGGCTGCCGGACGACAAGAGGACGAAGTACATGACTGCAGTGGAAGATGCTCTGCGGGTCGAGAGCCTTCCCCTGCGGGACCTGCAGGGGATTATCGGCAAACTGCAATTCGCCACGACAGTCATACCGGGGGACCTGCTACAGAGCGCTCTTCTCCCTCGCCTTCTAAGCCTGCCTCCGGCTAGGGGAGGTGACCTATACGGGGAAGGGGCAACACACACTACGCTTGGACCAGTTAACGTTATTGCGGATGGGGATCGACATCGCGTTTGCCTCCTACAAGCACAGTGCAGGGCGTACCCCCACTTTAACTCTGAGTGCAGACCCCTACTGCAAGTACCGCCCGGTACGTGCCATGGCGAACTACGTGCCATGGACGACGGGGCTTGGGACCAGGACCTATCTTCCTGGGCGAATCGGGCTTCCCGGTCACCAGACAAGATTTCACATGGGTGCTCTGTGCCGAAGGTGGGAAAGTGATGCGTTCCACACCTACGTCAGGCAAGACTTCATTCCATTACCTCGATAAGTTTCTTCTGCGGCCAGCGGGCACCTCGCCCTTCGGGGGGTGGGGGACCGGCTTCGCTGGCCTGCGGAGTGGGGGTGCTGCGCCGGATGCCCAAGTCTAGGGCTGCCCGCAGCTACTTACCATATGTCAAGTGCTCACTTGTAGTGCAAGTTTGGGGTTGCAGACTTTACATGTACTGGGCACTAGCATATCATTACCCCTGGAAATTTTTAACTGTACTATGCCCTCTGTGTATACAGAATATATTTCTACATACTGTACTGGCTGTGCCACTCAATTATCTCTGGCATTGGTTTTAATTATAGCATTAAGCTGATTTCGAGTACTGCAACATTGCTTCGGCTAGCTGCCACTAGGCACGGTTAATGTCCTATGACTTATTCCCTTAGTTGCATCTTTGCAGTACTGGCATTCTACTCAGACATGTTACATGCCTTCTCTTATATTGTGGTACAGCAGTTGCGCTACTTACCATATGTCAAGTGCTCACTTGTGTGCAAGTTTGGGGTTGCAGACTTTACATGTACTAGGCACTAGCATATCGTTACCCCTGGAAACTAGTAACTATTCTATGCCCTCTGTGTATACAGAATATATTTTATACATACTGTACTGGCTGTGCCACTCAATTATCTCTGGCATTGTTTTAATTATAGCTTTAAGCTGATTGCGAGTACTGCAACATTGCTTCGGCTAGCTGGCACTAGACACGGTTAATGTCCTATGACTTATTTCCTTTAGTGCATCTTTGCAGTACTGGCATGCTACTCAGCCATGTTACACGCCTACTTGGATATTGTGGTACAGCAATTGCTCTGTAAACATTAGTTAATAAATTAAGGTCCCCCCACTCCTGGTTTGTTTTCTCCCCGATCAGAAATGGCCCCTGCATAATTTAAATTAAGCGGGGGAATTCTGGGAGGCGAAAACAATTACGCAGCGCTCTGTGAGAGCTGCGCGCGCCGTGGGGGGGGGGGGCGCACATTTAAGCAAACGCACAAGGAGGTTTCCCTCTCACTCCTACACAGCTACGGTACGCTCCACACGAAACACCCGCCCTCCTCCCTTGACTGCAGAACATCTTGCTCTTCGAGCTCCTCACGTTTCTCCTATGCTACTCTCTAATTTGGGGGTGCTGCGCCGGATCCCCAAGTCTAGGGCTGCCCGCAGCTACTTACCATATGTCAAGTGCTCACTTGTAGTGCAAGTTTGGGGTTGCAGACTTTACATGTACTGGGCACTAGCATATCATTACCCCTGGAAATTTTTAACTATACTATGCCCTCTGTGTATACAGAATATATTTCTACATACTGTACTGGCTGTGCCACTCAATTATCTCTGGCATTGGTTTTAATTATAGCATTAAGCTGATTGCGAGTACTGCAACATTGCTTCGGCTAGCTGCCACTAGGCACGGTTAATGTCCTATGACTTATTCCCTTAGTTGCATCTTTGCAGTACTGGCATTCTACTCAGACATGTTACATGCCTTCTCTTATATTGTGGTACAGCAGTTGCGCTACTTACCATATGTCAAGTGCTCACTTGTGTGCAAGTTTGGGGTTGCAGACTTTACATGTACTAGGCACTAGCATATCGTTACCCCTGGAAACTAGTAACTATTCTATGCCCTCTGTGTATACAGAATATATTTTATACATACTGTACTGGCTGTGCCACTCAATTATCTCTGGCATTGTTTTAATTATAGCTTTAAGCTGATTGCGAGTACTGCAACATTGCTTCGGCTAGCTGGCACTAGACACGGTTAATGTCCTATGACTTATTTCCTTTAGTGCATCTTTGCAGTACTGGCATGCTACTCAGCCATGTTACACGCCTACTTGGATATTGTGGTACAGCAATTGCTCTGTAAACATTAGTTAATAAATTAAGGTCCCCCCACTCCTGGTTTGTTTTCTCCCCGATCAGAATAATGGCTTCTTTTCATTGATTGGTGCTAACCTTGAAAGTAAAATCCCACAGACTCAGACACATATCAACACATATCTCTCAGGCAGCTATCCAAACTCTCTTCTCCTTTCACCAGTCAGCCCGACAGATGTTGTGTCCATCATACACTCACTAAAAACCAAAGCTGGGAATGTCAGTGAAATCCCATCCATTGTATACAAGAGCGCCTCCCATGCTCTTGCGCCACCTATAGCTCTGCTGTTCAACAAATCCCTTGAGTGTCATACCTTCCCTGATATCCTTAAAAAAGCAAGAGTAATGCCAGTTCATAAAGGAGGTAATCCGGCAGACATAAACAACTATAAACCAATATCGAACCTACCCATTCTATCAAAAATATTTGAAAAAATTATCTACAAACAGCTCTACTCCTATCTCGTAAAATTTGACATTCTTAGCCCCTGTCAGTTTGGCTTCCGCTCCCAAAAGAGTACCAACGATGCAATTATTAGTCTCCTTGATATAATTTACTCAGCCCTTGACAAAAATGAGTTTCCGATTGGACTCTTCATTGACCTGAGAAAGGCCTTTGATACTGTTAATCACAATTACCTCTTATGTAAACTCCATCATTATGGAATCCGAGGCCATGCATTGGACTATATCCAATCCTATCTTAGTGATAGACACCAATGTGTAGCCATTAATAGTACAACCTCTCCCACTCTACCAATAACCGTTGGAGTGCCACAGGGCAGTATCTTGGGACCTCTTCTATTTCTTATATACATCAATGATCTGCCTAATGTCTCTAACATTCTGAAACCTATTTTGTTTGCTGATGATACTACCCTCATCTACTCTAACCCCAACCCACATACACTAAATAATGTTGTTAATAATGAACTAAAAAAGTCCACTTATGGATGTCAACCAACAAACTAACACTTAACATTGAAAAGACCTACTACATCTTATTTGGATGCAAATCTACAAATGCAATTCAGCTTCAGATAGACAATGTAAACATTAGCAATAAAAATGATGGAAAATTTCTTGGCCTATTCCTAGACAAGAGACTCAACTTCAGTACCCACATACAACACATAACTAAGAAAGTCTCTAAAACAGTTGGTATACTCTCCAAAATCAGATATTATGTACCTAACTCTGCTCTCATCTCTCTATATTATGCACTAATCTATCCCTATCTCAACTATGGTATCTGTGCATGGGGTTCAACCACTGCAAACCATCTCAAGTCCATCATCACCCAGCAAAAATCTGCTATCAGAATAATATCAAATTCTGCTTTCAGACAACACTCAGCCCCCTTGTTTAACTCCCTAAACATGCTAAACATAATCTCACTCCATAATTCTCTTGTGTCAACTACATTTACAAAACCCTGTTCTTTCTAAATGCAAATCCTGCTCTGAAACTCTTCCTGGACAGATGTAATAGGACCCATTATCACCACACCAGAAATAAATATCTCTTTGATATCCCCAGAGTTAAACTTAATCTGTGTAAACACTCTATGCAAATAAAGGGACCCAGTTATGGAACTCACTCCCTATTGAATTGAAAAGCTGTCCAACTTTTACATCATTCAAAATCAATACTAAAAAGTACCTAATTTCATCTTCATAGTTTTTCACCTTTTGCCTTAAATTGCACTGTATCTATTGCTACCCAATCTCCCAACCTTTATGTTCCCAATTTGAACATCTTTACCATTGTGATCATTGCTGTCTTCTTATATGTGCTGCCAATCTGCTGTATGGTGTTTATTAATCTTGTTTATCTGTATCTATTGCTACCCAGTCTCCCAATCTTTATGTACCCAATCTGAACATCTTTACCATTGTGATCATTGCTGTCTTATATGTGCTGTCAATCTGCTGTATGGTGTCTATTAATCTTTTAAATTACCAATCAAGCTGTCAATGTAATCAATCAGAGCTTTAATATAACAATGTGCTTTAATATACTTACTAAGCTCTCTCATCTCATTTTTCTCTTGCAATGTATTTGTTATCATTTATCAATTCTGATAGAATTACCTACTTAAAATTATCTGTTAGATTAAGGACCTGCCCGAAACGCTGCGCGTACTAGTGGCTTTACAAGATTGTAATACTGTCCTATTCAATGTATTCTCACAACCCAATGTACCTTCTTGATAAATAATAAATAAATAAAATAAAATAATAAATAAATAAAAAAA